>VDFB02023117.1:0-38413 GCA_007258455.2 Sequoia sempervirens
GCCTTCCCAAACACACCAAGCAAGGTTTATTGACACCCCTTTAATTAAACTATGTTCCTATTTTACCAAAAGACAATTCAGGAAAACTTGAAATTTTTACCTTCTGGAGGACAGGTCTGCCACTCTGTTAAGACAGGTCTGCCACTGAATTAGGACAAGTCCGCCACTTAATTAGGACCAGTCCACCACTGCACTGGGACAAATCTGCCACTCCAGGACCAATCCACCACTCCAGGACCAGTCCGCCACTGTAGGAGGACCAGTCCACCACTGAATTAGGACGAATCTGCCACTGAATTAGGACTAGTCCGCCACTGAATTAGGACAAATCTACCACTCCAGGACCAATCTGCCACTAAATTAGGACCAATCCACCACTGAATTAGGACTAGTCTGCCACTGAATTAGGACCAGTCCGCTAATGAATTAGGACCAATATGCCACTCCAGGACCAATCTGCCACTGGATTAGGACCAGTCCGCCACTGAATTAGGACCAATCTGCCACTAAATTAGGACCAATCCGCCACTGAATTAGGACCAGTCCGCCACTGAAATAGGACAAATTTGCCACTCCAGGACCAATCTACCACTGAATTAAGACCAGCCCGTCACTAAATTAGGACCAATCCACCACTGAATTAGGACCAATCCGCCACTCTAGGACTAGTCCACCACTGCAGGACCAGTCTGCCACTGTAGGAGGACCAGTCTGCCACTCTGTAATCTGAACTTTGAAAAATGCAAAAAATAGCAAATGTGAAAGAAAGAGACCCATTTATGGGTCCCACCGGGCGCGCCAGAAATGTGATAGGTCAAAATAGAGTGTTAGAAATCAAGCAACAAGTTAAAAGAGTGCAAATAAACAACTAAAACAACCTACACCTCAAGATTAGCCTAAGTTGGAAACAAAACAAGACAAAGCCACAAAATGGAACTTTATACCTTGCATTGAGTCGATCCTTTGGTTGGCCCTTCGATCTTTGATGTGTATGCTCCTTAGATGTCAAGTAGATGCAAGCAAAATGAGGATGTGAAGATGGATGCAAGTGGATAAAAACAAGAAAATGGCTAAGTGTTGGTTGAGAAACAAAACTGCAAGAGTTTGGATAGCACAAAATGATCTCCCTAAAATGAGATAAAAGAGGGGGTATTTATAGGATTTTTGAAAAATCTTAGGGGAAATGGACGGCCAAGATTGAGCCACCAAATATCAAGATGTAGGGCCAAGGTGAGTTGAGAGCTCACAAGCCCTCACATCTTGACATGTGGCATGTGAGATAGACCTGAAAGGTGAAGTGGACATGAGGTGGAAGGATAGGTACATGACATCGAGGGGGGTACAAAGTACCTTGGAATTGGACAAGATCTCCTCATAAAGGAGGTCCTTGTCCCCATGTGGGAGAGAGGACAAGTGGGGAATTAAAAATTCCTCAAATATTTTCATGGGGAAGAGGGAAGGAATTTAAAATTCCTTAAATGCATTGGGGGATTAAAAGGTGAATTAAAAATTCACATGGGGAAGGGAGATACCTTGTCCAAGAGGAGAAAGCCTTTAATAGAGTTGACTAAGGACACATGTCATACAAGACATGGGGAAGAGAAAAGGAATTTAATATTCCTTGGAAGGATAAAAGGAATTAAAAATTCTTTGAGAGGTTGATTAGGCTAGTTAGTGAGGGATTAGAGGATGGTTAGGTGGCTAAGAGAGATTAGAGTCCAACTTGCAAAAGTTGGAGGATGTGACACCTCCTAATCAAGGATTAGGCATGTGCACATCCTAATGATGAGATTAGAAGAAGGATTAGTATAAGATAAAAATGATGGAGGATGTGACATGAGGGGAATTAAATAAATGGAATATTTATTTAATTCAATTGATGGAAGGAGGATTAAAGAGATAAGGTATTATTGATTAAATACCTTAGGGATTTGGCAGTAAAATATTATTAATTAAATAATAGGTTACTTTAATTAACCAGAATAAGACTAGCGGATGAATTTGATGGATTAAGGTCCAAATTAAGACGCCTCTATGTAGCATGTAATTATGTAATTCTGCACTGAGTATGTGTAGGATCATGATGGTCCAAAAAGTGGCGATATGATGGGTATGTGTAGGGTATGTGGCTAATGACTTTTTTTTACCCAAAATTTGATGAAACAAAAAGGGTTTTTGAAGGAGATTTTCAACTTTCCACCAATATAAATTATGCTTTACTTTGAATTTAATAAATAATTATTATTTATTTTCTATTTGAATTATGACTAAAGTGCTAATAGATAGGCTGATTGAAAAAAATATATAGCTTTCAAACGGTATCACATTTTTCGAATATGAAACATGTGTCACATTTTATGCAAGTCACATACTATAGGATTAAGAAAAAGATCAATTTCATGAAGTTTTTACCAAGTTAGGGTGGTTAGACACACAAGTTTTTATATTTTTTAAAAGTTGTAATAAAAAAATCATAATTAGTTATTTACTTTGAAAAAATTACAAAAAAATATGTATCACATTGGGACAGGAGTCCTCTACTTATATCTAAAATCTTATAAAAAATATTATCATTTTATTGTGGTTAAGGTGGTTAGACAGACACCTACTTCTTATTTTTTCCCTAAAATTTCAAATTTTCATGAAATAGATTTTAAAAAATAAAACCTAATAGTTTTAGAAATTACATTCAATTTTCTAGATTTTTGTTCTTACATATTTTTGAAATAATATAGATAAACTATTCAAATTTTTATGTCAAGTTGCATAAATCTATTTTTTCAGAATTTTTTGCCACTTAAGGGCCTATTTTTTCCATGATGATCCTTCACATAACCCATTTTCTATTTGAATTATGACTAAAGTCCTCATGGATAGGCTGATTGAAAAAATTTATAGCTTTCAAATAGTATCACATTTTTTGAATTTGAAACTACTACATTGAAATTTTAAATTTTCACAAAATAGATTTTTTAAATAAACCTAGTAGTTTAGAAACTACATTCAATTTTCTATAGATTTTATTCTTACATATTTTTGAAATAATATAGATAAATTATTCAAATTTTTATGTCAAGTTGCATACATCTATTTTTTTAAAAAAATTCACCACTTAAGGGCCTGTTTTTTCCATAATGATCCTTCACATACCCCATTTTCTATTTGAATTATGACTAAAGTCTTGATTGATAGGTTGATTGAAAAAAAATTATAGCTTTCAAATAGTATCACATTTTTTGAATTTGAAACATGTGTCACATTCTATGCTTCGTATACTATAAGACTAAAAAAAAATGAATTTCACGAAGTTTTGACCAAGTTAAGGTGGTCAGACATACAAATTTTTATACTTTTAAAATTTGTAATAAAAAAAAATTTAATTATTTACTTGGAAAAAATTTCTAAAAAATATGCATCGCATCGAGCCATGAGTCCTCTACTTATATCTAAAATCTTATAAAAAAATATTATCATTTTATTGTGGTTAGGGTGGTTTGACAGACACCTGCTTCTTATTTTTTCCCTGAAATTTAAGTACTATTTCATTGAAATTTCAAATTTTCACCAAATGGATTTTAAAAAAAAAAAACTAGTAGTTTAGAAACTAGATTCAATTTTTGATAGATTCTATTCTTACATATTTTTGAAATAATATAGATAAATTATTTAATTTTTTATGCCAAGTTGCCTAACTCTGATTTTTCTAAAAATTTTGCCACTTAAGGGCCTATTTCTTCCATGATAATCCTGCACATATACCCCACTATTAAATTATAATGTAAAATTATAATTTAATACAAAATGAATTACTCTGATCAATATGAGAAGAATCTATTTACCCACCATTTTAGATATGACACACCATATTTTCAAGAACATAGAACTAAAACTTCAGCCTTATATGATCACCATAACTCCTAAATCTGAATTAATTCAATTGCATAAAATTATTTAATTTTATACTATAGAGAAATATGCAAAACTAAAATTTGAAAATTATTTTTCACATTTCTGAATGTATTTGGCTACAAATATATTCATGTAACTACTTGTTTTGAAGGATTTTAAATTAAGATTCCAATTTTCTATATAGTATATCAATTAAATTATTCCTTTTTCTCCTTATTGAATAATCACATTTTTTTCATACCTGCCTTTTTAAATTGAAATGACATATCAAAAACTAGTTGTGGAGATTTTTATGTTTTAGAATATGAACAAGTTTGGGAGCTTGATGGTGCATTTTACTCATCTTCTTCTCTTGCATTTCTTTGAAAATCCATAAATGCTTGACAAGAGCGCATATGTTTCCTTCTTTTGGTTCCAACTGTAGCATACTTCCTTGCCTTTAAAACACTACACTATAAATGATATATTCAATAGTGCTATTCTTCATGCTTCACCTAGCACTACCCAACACAAATATAAACTATAGTTTTGTTCCTTCATTTTTTTTGTTTCATCCACCATATGCTCTAAATTCCATACATGTTCTTATCCAAGTAGCCTCCCAAAAAATTGTAGAAAATTATGCATTATTCCAAATATGTTTTAATCGAACTGATTACATGTTTCATGCTTACACATATGGAAATATTTTTTTTCTAGAGAGGGAAGTGCCATCTGTTACATTTATTACAACTAATGAAAGATAAAAAAACCAGTTCATTAAATTACCAACCATATTTTTGAGTGAAAGGCGATTTATATGGGGAGAATAATAAAAAGTAATAGATCCTACCATTAATGTAATAGAGATATGGCATTAGCACCCGGAAAGGCCAACCATCACCAAACTTATTCTAGGCACTTCTATTGCACAACATCATTGTTTTGGGCATCATAATTTTTTTGGGTGTTGGGAAAATAAAAAACATGAAAGTTGTGTTGAACAATGGGTACTTGTACAAAAATATTCTTATGGCTTCAAAATTTCATTAAGGCTGATTTCTTTTGCTGTATAACATTTTTTTTTCATTTTTCATCACTTATGTATAAAATTCCAATGACTCATGTTATAACTCTGCGAGAGTGGTATTTTCTTTTTTAAAATATAATATATATATACTATTCTAATATGAAGGATAATATTTAATTTCTAGAACTATTAAATGTGCATAATGCTAAATAAAACAAAAGAGAATGATACTCATGATGTTCATTGCCAAAACATTTGTAAGATTCAATTTATTGCATTTATGATGAATTCTCCTATGTTGTTCTTAGTTGAATGAAGTGATAACATGAAAATATTCAATAGATATGGCATTTGGAATTGTTGTTTGCATTATGAATTTGTATTCCTTATTACAATGAAATAGGTTTGTTTATTGTACATGAAACAAGTCCCATTATAGACTAAATAGGTCCCACTACTAGAAATGGAATAGGTCCACTACTATATATGTAATTTTCTCCACTTCTTTAACCATTGTTTCCTCCAACCCAACAATGATGCCAAAATGAAGAGCATATTTTTCATGCATCAATGTCAATCCATGGACAACCAAGGTTTGATTTAAAGGGCATAGCCCTATATATACCAATGTTTGGATTATATCTATATATCATGGGACAACTTCAGAAATAATTCTTACTATGACTATGGAAAATGACAAAGATTTTTCATATGATAGCTTCAAAAATACCTCTTACTACACCTATGAAAAGGGCTGTCAAACAAGCTAAAACCCCACAATGAAATATTTAGATCTAGAAAGAAATGTAAAGGAAAGTAGGGAAAATCATCTCCATTTTAGTCCTGTCACAACTTACTTTAGAAATGATTACTATACATAAAAAGAATTGTAAAGGAAAGCAAGGAAAATCATCTCCATTTCAATCCTGTCACAACTTACTTTGGAGGTGAAATGTCTAACTCTAGAAAGCATCAAAACCTATTTAGCCTATCCTGGGATTCTTTGTTCAACATAAACATAAATAAATCAAGATTACTATAATAATGAAGGTAATGGAATATGAACATGACTACCATAATAAATTTACTATAATAATAGACTACAAATATGGTGAACACAACAATTATTACTACAATAATGGAATATAGCTTGACTATTACAACACAAATTACTACAATAGTGATTCATTCTTCTATAATGAAATCAAATCAAAGACAAGAATAATGATAAGAGAATAGACTATCATTTTATTTCAACTATAAGTATAATTCTAATGATCAATTCCAAACTAATCTTCTTTTTCCCTCACCATTTTACAACAAACCATATATATATAGGTTTTGCTTATAACAAATAATAACAAAGTGACATGAAATAGAGTAATTTTTTTTTGGACTATTTCCAATGAACTATAATTTAGAGGCTCATGTGAAGCCTTGACTGCAACCATGGGTTAAAGAAAAATTGTTATAACTACAAACAAAAATAGGAAATAGGTAGATTGGTAGGTTTCTCCATCATAAGGTAAAGTTTCCCTCCATAATTCAACTAAGTTGGAAAAGAGAAGCAAGCATCAAAAGCAATCATTATAACTAAAAATTTCCACCCTTAAATCAACATGTTGAAATATTTATTTTCTAGACATAGTGAAAGATATATTAGTAAATACAATTTGATATTATTTATTCACATATTTTTTCTAGAAACTAAATTAAATATTACTTAGATATATTAAATCATATGCAACATAAACTAGTAAAATGGTATGATATGGATTGGAAACACAATGTGGGGATGAGCATGAAGGTGCATGAAATAGGCCAAAATATGGCATAAAATAGAACGTAATTGGATCTCATAAATGACTTTGTACTTGTAGATCCAAGGCTAAGGGTTGTCTTACCATGCATTTTTTGAGCCTAAGTCCAAATGAAAAACATGGATTTTTATCTTCAAACTTTTTGGTATGAGTACCCAATTTAAAATGGGTACCTATTCTAACAAATGAATGGGAAAATGTTTTAAAGCTAAAAAATGATACTTACCCAAAAAGTGGACCCAACTTATTGCACTTACCCTTACCATTATCCCTACAAAATCATGCTCATCTATCACATAAAAGGAACCATAATAAAATATGATAACTCAAATTTTTAAGATAAATAACATACCTAATTTCATAGCCTGGGAGTTGGCATCAACCAAATATTACTATAGGGGAGTAATATAAAATGCATATCATGGATAGTTTCCACTCACATTATATATGTAAGAAAAAATAGTCCAATAGATAATAAAAATGAAATATCTCCACATACCAAAAGCTAATGAGAACATAAAATTTGAGCAAACAAATATTACATCAACATTTAAGGTGAACTATTGGTTTATCCTTGAGGGTTTTTTTTTTAAAACGGGTCAATCATTGATTTGATCCTAAAACCTAAGGGATTATCCCTCACTTAATCAACCAATATTATTAATATATATGTATAGATATAAATTTTATGTTGTTTACCACTTTTATGGAGTTTAGACTTAGGGGATGGTGGAACACCTAAAATTCTTTGTGTTCCACTAGTGAAAGTTTGCAAAATCTAGTTATTTCATTTCCTAGGGCTTAGGGTTTGTGTCACTCTTCATTTCTTGCGTTTATGTTTAGCTTAAACCCTCCAAAAAATCATAAGTCTTAGTCCCTTTGAAAATGTTATATTTCATTGTTGATCTTGTGTTACCAGCTCCTAGTTACTCAAGTCGTAACCTATGTCATTGAGTTTGTCTATTTACCAGCCCCTCAATCCTAATGGTTCTTGTTATTTCCTGTAGTCTTATTTAAAATATTATATTATGTTATGAAAGTTGAAATATTTTAATTTCAGGCTAAATGTTCTAAACATCAAGGCTTTTAATTTTTCTATTTTCGGCCTAAGGTCTCAGCCTTAATTCTATATCCCCATCCATCATGTGCCTAGTCAATCCACCTTTTAAGTTACTATCCATTGGCACGTGCAGATATAAAGTGTTAAAATGGTAGATCAAGAGGATCAAATCCTAACCACTCCACGTGCCCCCATTGGGTTCCATTTCGCATTATAATATTCTCACGGGTTGGTGGACAGTCACCACATGTCCCTCTATGATGGTGGGCCCAATGTATTTGAAAGTCAACATGTCGTGGATTGGAAGGGATCAATGGTAGAGATTGAATAACACAGTTGCATCTAGGTTGCTCCCTACTTCCCCATCTAATTTTAATATGTATTAAAATAATATCACGAGGTAGCAAGTGGATGACATGTGTCCCCTTGTTAGCGGGACCCATCAGGTTTTGAAAGAAGAAAACGCTATGCTTAATGAGATTGACAGTTGAAGATGGGTGACATGGGTCAATCTTGAATGCTCGTTGCCATCCCATGGGGGGCCCACCTCTCCCTCTTGTCTCTTAATGGGGAAGTGGGAGAGTTCCATGTGGAATCATTTGAGCGGAGAAAAGAACATTAGAGAAAGGGAAATATTAAATGAAATATTTCAAGAGCGGGGGTATGGATGGTAAAGCCTATGCTACTAAAGATATTTTTGAGTACATGTTGCAAAAGCAAGAAAGATATTATAATCTTTGTCATCTGTTGTGTAAAGGTTATGTGCATCAACAAGTAGTCTTATGGTAAAACACGCATATGTTTGACACTCTAGATAGAATCTAAGCCCTTCCGCACCTCCCCATTGTAAACATTTGTACACGGGTTAATACCAATGCGAAGGCTAACACATAAATTTTCTCGAAGGCAGTAAAGATGGTGGATCCATCGAATGACTAGGATCTTGGGTACACACGACTTATTTTTGATTGGTTAGGAATAATTGAGGGTCACAATTAGCTTTTTCAAACTCTGTTGACTGAATCTGGGTCATGTATCTTTCAATCTCATCAT
Organism: Sequoia sempervirens; assembly: GCA_007258455.2. Classification (NCBI taxonomy): domain Eukaryota; kingdom Viridiplantae; phylum Streptophyta; class Pinopsida; order Cupressales; family Cupressaceae; genus Sequoia; species Sequoia sempervirens. Next base: position 8,852 of record VDFB02023117.1, read on the forward strand.
ATGATCAACGGTCAACATTCAAAGTTGAGTTTGAAGGTAATTGAGTTGTTCTAGTTTGCATGAGAAAATATTAATGGAAGACAAGACACTGAGCTACCAAATTAAGAGCTTTAAATCCATTAAAACTTGTTTTAAAGTACAATTGAAGATTGTTAAAGGCATTCTACACATTCAAGGAGTTCATGTTGCAATTTTCTAGCATGTTTGATGACAAAATTAGGGTTTTTGAGTGCTTTGCAAACTAATAAGTAAAATCATTTCCTTGATTCTATAATTTCTTAGGACTTGTTTAATTTCACTCACTCAAGCACTATGTCATTAGGGTTTCATTTTTTATGCATTTCTTTTAAGGTTTGATGCAAATTCAAGGAAATTAACTTGTTTGGTTATGTTATTTTCTAAGTCAAACCTATACTTAAGTTGTAAGTTTCTAGTTTTTTGAAAGAAATACTAGTTTGTAAACACTAAAATCATGACCCCAAAAGTAAAAGAACCCTCATCTAAGGGAGAAGCCTCTAGCTCAAAAATCCCTTAGACCTATAGTCCAGGACCTGAATGATCAGTTAAAACCTTGAACTCCTGGAAAACCTAAGGGTCAATCACTCTTCCAAGTGAAAAGAAATGTAGAAGTACTGGTATATAAGACAACTTCTATCAAGGATGCCACATTGCCCTAAACTAGTTGTCAGATCTTCAGTTGCTAGTTGGGGAACAAGAATTATAGCATTCTTTTGGGTAACCCTTGGAATATGGAGTTTGGGAATGGTAATTGTGCCTAATTTCTATATGGATATGGACTTGTTAAAGGAATTGGATAGAAAATATGATCTATTCAGAAGGACTGTGAGGACATTCAATGGGATAGATATGGTCAAGGTCACTAGAGAAGAGATTACAAAAAAATTTAGGCTCACTGAATGGAGTGAAGATATGGTGCCCATTGATGAGAAAAAATTCACAGTAGAGTATGAGAAGGTAAAGTACACATTTAAAATTTCAATCATACCAAATTATTTGGCATATGTAGATGGTAGAAGGGTAGTCTTCGGTCCTTAACATAAAGAAACCTACCCCATCAAGTATTTTATATCCTACTTTCAGAGAACCTTCTATTCTATATGCCAAATTATTGGCTATGGCCCAGTCACAAACATGCCTAGAGCTTGGATGTGGGTATGTGCAGGATCATGATGGACCAAAAAGTGGCGATATGATGGGTATGTGTAGGGCATGTGGCTGAAAACTTTTTTTATACCCAAAATTCATGAAACGAAAAGGGTTTTTAAAGGAGATTCTCAAATTTCCACCAATATAAATTATGCTTTACTTTGAATTTAATCAATAATTATTATTCATTTTTTATTTGAATTATGACTAAAGTCCTAATTGATATGCTAACTGAAAAACATCTACAACTTTCAAATAGTATCACATTTTTTGAATTTGAAACATGTGTCACATTCTATGCTTCGCATACTATAGGATTAAAAAAAAATGATTTTCATAAAGTTTTTACCAGGTTAAGGTGGTCATACATGCGAGTTTTTATATTTTTTAAAACTTGTAATAAATAATTCTTAATTAATTATTTACTTAAGAATAAATTACAAAAAAATATGTGTCACATCTAGACATGAGTCCTCTACTTATATCTAAATTCTTATAAAAAAATACTATCATTTTATTGTGGTTAGGGTGGTCAAATAGACACCTTCTTCTTTTTTTTTCCTAAAATTTAAGTACTACTGCATTGAAATTTCAAATTTTTACCAAATAGATTTTTTTTTTTTAAGTAAACCTAGTAGTTCAGAAACTACATTGAATTTGCTACAAATTCTATTCTTACATATTTTTTAAATAATATAGATAACTTATTCAAATTTTTACGTGAAGTTGCCTAACTCTTATTTTTCTGAATTTTTAGCCACTTAAGGGCATTTTTTTCCATGATGATCTTGCACATACCCATGTACATGGCTTCCCACATCCAAAATCCCACATATTGCACATTGTATGATTATGGAGGGTACTTAGGAGAGATAATTCATGACGTCCTAGTTGAATTGAAAAAGGGTAAAGATGGGGTCAAATTTTCTCGGTACTTCTTGTTTATGCATATGTTATTTTTCAAATGTGCTTCATACTTTGGTAAAGTCATGACATTGGAATAGAAGAAAGACAATTTGGAACTTCATGTGCAATACATATTTATTAATGTATGCCCCCACTTTAAAGAAATTATTACACCCTTGTTGTGAGCAATTGCTTTAAGGTAGCCAATATTTAATCCTAAGACATGAGAGATTACTTGGAAAGCCCTATGCCTAGTCATATTTTCCCAAAATGAAGCTACATCATAAAAAAGGAAGGAGGGGTTGCCCCCAAAAGTACATAAGGGATCTACAGATTTAGGGTTAGTATATCTTTGCTACAATGTTGTTATAGAGCTCATAAATGTCATCATTCACCAAATACTCATAGAATAAGAAGAATGACACATAGAATGTGAAAAAAAATGGAAAAGGATTTCAAGTCAACATGAAAGAGACCTATATGTCTCAATGACTTGCATCATCTCCAAAAGGAAAGCACAAGAAAAGTGAAAAAGATAAAATGTTTATGACATAGAGAAGATATTAGAAACCAAGATCAGAGTTGCAATCCAGAATAATCCTTCCATAGAAGAAAAAAACAAAAAATCAAGAGATTTGCAAGATGTGCAAATAAATTATATTCAAGAATTCAATAATTACATGATAATGATTTTCTTTATAAAAGTAAAGATGCCTAAACCTAATCTTATCTTGAGCAACAAGATAGCTCAAAAGATAAAGATAAGAACCTAAAACTTAGGAATTAAATATGCCTAAGTAAACTTATGCAAAGTGTAATTAAATATTAATTACACCAACACCCCCCATAAGTGCAACTTAGGGAGAAGCAAAATGATAATGCAAATATGAGTCCCGACAACAAGGCCTGATCAGGTACTCATGTACAAATGCAAGATGAGGTAGAGAAGGAAAACCCAGTGGGACAAAAGCCCCCTACAATGAGATGACTGCTACCAAGAAGCACTGGAAGAACACTGTGGAGTAACACTGGAACTTGATTCTGGCAAGCAAGGAAATATATTTCTATTTACTAATGAAACCAGATGAGAGTCACTAATTGACTCAAGGAATCATGATAAAGCAACAATAGATCTGATGCCACAGAACACTAGAAAACTCACAAACTGGAACAACCCTGGAATCTGTGAAGCAATAGTAGATGAGATGATGACAGAATCTAGAAGCTGTGTATTTCGATGCCGATGCCAAAACTGTGACTGAAACTCTTCTATGCGAAGGAGTACTATGAAGACTCTAGAACATTAACCACAAAAACATGACCCTCAAACTGAGATGGATCCAATGTGGATCATTAACCATAGGCTCTTAATCTAAAGTGTGGACCAGATGTGAATCAACAATGTGTCTAGCTAAGCAAAGATATGGCCAAAAGAAACTAAGAAACTAGATAGACTCATACAAGTTGCCATTAAAACAATATGCATATGGAGATTAAAGTGAAAACTACACTCTAATCAAATTTATTATGCAAGAAACCCCCCTGAATGGAACTTTATCATAGTTCATTTATTACAATAACCTGACGATTGTAAAAGGAGAGCATATTGAACATGCATAAATATAAAAATAAAATATACCTCAGATCTATGTAGAGGACTGAATCAGCTTTCCAACACCGCAATAATGACGAAAAAAGGATCACCGAGTCATATGCCCTCCAGAGTGAAAACAGCAACATCTGAGTTCAAAAACCTGAAAAAAAATCTGGATGAAGATCTGGTAAAAAAACCATCACCACTAGATCAGTGTCGGAATCATCTTTCCAACGGTATCTCGTTTGCAAAAAACAGACATCGTACGCAAAAATAACACCCAATTTAGTGAAAACTGCTCCAGAAAGGAAAAAAACTAGTGTGCCATTAAATTTGACGGTCATACAACCATTGCAGCAAAATCCGGGCCTAAATTTGATAGCCAAATGACCGTCGGTAGATTTGCACAAATGGCCTTATTGAAAAAAAAATATATTATAAAAGAAAAAACAATAAAAAAACATATACATGAATTTTTTTTTTTTGAAAAATATATTTAAAAAAAACTTTGATTTAAAAAAACATTAAAAAAAATAGCCACATGGGCGCAGGTGCACTACATAGGTTTGTACCTACACAGTACCCTGCATAGGTACGTACCTATACAGGTACCTCCTTTGAATTTCTTTTGTTTTTTTAAACAAAAAAACTTTATTTCAAAGCTTTGTTTTAAAAGCTTTTAAATTTTTTTACTTTTGTTTTCAATGAGATAAAAGAACTGCGAAATTTTTATTGCAGAAATATATATATATATTTTGACAAAATTTTACCTCGATCCGTGTGCTCGGCCGTACAAGACTGATCCAAATATAAGCGAGTTTACAGTTGATCTTTAGGTTTTTGGCCTCTTCGGATGCAACGGTGAGATACGTTTGGGCTCAAAATGCTCTGAAAATTTGAGCACCCCCTGGATCTGGCAAAAAAAACTTTCTTCAAACCCTCATAGATTTGGCAAATGATGGCCAAAATCTGCAAAATAAAATTCAATCCTAAATTTTTCCAACACTCTGAATCCAATGGTGAAGCCCGATCTGATCCAAAACACCTCATGAATGAACTCAAGGCATGATACCCTTGAGGAATCCTGAATGAACCCTACAATGATTTTCTCAAAAATCTGAGAAGGGGCTGCAAATCAAGGCTCTGATACCATATTAGAAACCAAGATCAGATTTGCAAACTAGAATAATCCTTCCACATAAGAGAAAAACAAAAAAGCAAGAGATTTTCTAGGAGATGTGCAAATAAATTATATTCAGAAATTCAATAATTACATGATAATGATTTTCTTTATAAAAGAAAAGATGCCTAAACCTAATCTTATCTTGAGCAACAAGATAGCTCAAAAGATAAAGATAAGAACCTAAAACTTAGGAATTAAATATGCCTAAGTAAACTTATGCAAAGTGTAATTAAATATTAATTACACCAACAGAAGAATGTAGGTACAAATAAAGGAATGCACATGAAGAGAGAGATACATCAAACAAAACAATATGGGGTTCACATTATGCGCATGTAATAAAAAAGAGGAAAATGCATAAGAAAATAAATCAAAAGACTAGTAAGTCAAATGTGAGTCAACCTATAGCAGGTCATCCACATCCCAATCTACTTTAGTATATACGAAAGGTGGACAACTAGCCAAAGGGACACTATCAAGTGCCAAAACTAGGACAAGGCTCTCTAACCTCTTGCCCCCACTAAGTGTAGGAAAACGATGAGTCAAGCTTTTTGGATAACCTAGTTAAGGCGAGAGCATATTCCTATTAACCATTCAAACACATAAACCACTTGTTCACATTTTAGAGCCCAAACGAAAAATTTTCTAATCTATGTAAAGATGTTGCTTCACAGTGAAGATGTTGCTTCACAAAAAGACATGGTATTTATTTTTAAACTCCAAATTGAAAAGTCTTATGACTACCCTAGATTGGTAAATTTTTAAACCAACTAAAGAAGTGTCTATCCTAGATTGATTCTTTTTAATCCAACTTAAGAAATGGAATTTATTGGTCACGGACGCATCAGATCTAGAAAATGAATTACATAGAAGCGCTATGACAGTGCTCAAAAGCGCTATAAAAATACTCAAAATCACTATAGAAATCACCTGAAGTACTATAGAAATACCCCGAAGTGCTATAGGATTTTAGAAAAGCGCTAAAACATATGTTGGATATTACTATCAACCTATGTTGGATTGTAGGATTGAAGCACTAAAATAGTCCTTCAAAGCACTATACTTTTCCCCAAAAGCACTAGAACAAAGTTCTGAAGTGCTATAGTTTTCCTTAGAAGTAATATAGAATCTTCTGATTGCACTAAAATAGATTATGCTAGAATCCTGTATGAATTTTTTTAAGAAAAACTTGTTAAAAAAATGGGGTACAGTCCCCACGATGGGCGCCAAAATGTAAGTGTGAATAAGTAATAGGTAAAAGAACCACTAAACACTTCTTAATAAGACATTAGATCAAGATTAACATTAATTTAAACTAATGTGCAACACCGAAAAGCCTAAAGATGTCTCATTGTCTCCTATCTCCAAAGACTTATCAAGTTAGAGAGGCTCTCAGATTTGTAAGCACCGTAACTATTTAAAATGCCTATCTAGAGAATAGAATGAATGCTAAATGCAATGATGTGATGATTAAAAATGATTTCTAAGTGATATGATGCAATTGTAAACTATCCTAACATGAAACCTGCTAAATGGAAGCTACAGTAAAAACTAATGATGTTGTTGTGATATGAAATCTAATAATGTCATGACGCTATGATGATACTAAAATGCTAATGCTTATGATTGTTTGGTTGCTTGGTTATATTCTTGTAGAGTAAGTTTTCATTAAAGATGATAATTCTCGGGGGCTTTTTCATGCTTTAGAAGGCTGTATATATAGATTTCTGGCAACAGTTTTGCATAGGGATAACACAATAGAGTCTGAGATCAAATCTGGAGATTTGAATGGTACATGATGAGAAGGTGGAGCTGATCATGGAGGATTGTTCCATCCCATGAAAAGACAAGGAAATATGAGAGGAAAGATTTGAGGCAGAAGATTGAGAGGATTGCCTACAAGTTTGTCCTTGAGGCTTTTCTCGTGAATGCCAGTTACATTAATTAGATTTGAAAAATCTAATTTTATTAGTGAGTGAATAAAGGGATTTGATTTATGCATTTGTTTGAATATATTTGATTTATTCAAATTAGCGAATTAGGAAGATTTAATTAAATAAAACAAATATTTGATATTTACTCATTTAATAAAGAGGAATATGATAAGATAATTAAATAACACAAACTTATTGAAGGTACATTTTTAATTTTAAGATAGAATTAATGGATAAAGTATAGAAGAAATAATAATGATAATAATTAAATAAAACAAAGTATTTAATTTTGTTTATTTAATTAAGAGGAAATAATGTGATAAAATAGAAGAATTAATAGTGAACTTAATATAAATAAATATTTCTATTTATTTACTAATTAGATGAATTTAGGATTAATTAATCAAATAAATCATATTTAATTAATTATATTCTCCAAATAATTTTTAGGTGTGTACATTTTGCCCCTCTTTGAAGTGATGTGTTTACGCATTGCTTCAAACAAAATTTTGTGTTGTTGTTGCTCTTATCGACGAAAAAAATTCATAATTCCCTAGACATGATTTTCAGGTGATTAATGGATATATGCCCCATCGGGAGATAAATTAATGAAGTTTTTATTTTTTTGGATTTTTTAGAATTTTGCAATTTTTTTATCATTTTCTTGATGTTTTGATGATGATTCGATGAAGATTTGATGATAAAATTATTTATCTCCTAATAATTGATGTAGGAAGTGGTCCTAGATGAATTTCAATTAATCTCCCCTTTTAAAAATTAAATTAATCTAAAAAAAATTCCCCTTTTAAATTACCTATAAAAGGTTAAAAAAAGTCATTTTCAAAATCATTTGCACATTGTGACTTTTGAAAACTTGTGAGAGAGATTCTTGTGCTACCTGGAGCAAGATGCCGATTCCATATCACACCCACCATTTCGAGCATGTTTGATGACATCAGCGGTCGACCGCATTTGGACCTCTGGTATGTCTATTATTTTACCTCAGTTTTTGTGCATTTTCTCATTTTTTGTGTATTTTTCAAAATTTTAAATTTAAACTCTTTTTAGCACTTTTATTTTCTGTTTTAGCACTTTTCAATCCCGTTCTAGCACTTAGAGGTTCTATTGTAGCGATTCTATACTTTTAGTACTTTGAAGGTCTGTTTTAGCGTGTCTATAGGTTAGGTTAGCACTTTTCAAAGTTTAGCGCTTATGATAGCCGTTGTAGCACTTTCATAAAATACATTAGTGCTTTCAGATTTTTAGCACTTTGATTTGATTCTCTAGCGCTTTGACCCCCTATTTTAGTGCATTTCAAGTTTTAGCGCTTTTGTCAAAAATGTTAGCGCTTTTGATAAAATGGCACTTTGTCCATCTGTAATAGTGTGTTTATCTGAAGAAATGGCACATGTCTTTGTTTTAGTGCTTTTAATGTCCTTTTGAGCACATTTAAATCAAAGTGTTATGATTTTCATCAATTTGTTCTTAATGTTCTTGATTTCTGATTGTATTAGTTGTTGGTTTGGTATGAATGATTTATCTAATAAAATACATGATTTTTTGACCTCATGATAGGTGAGGTTGATTTGATGCATTGATGATTGACCTCATGATAGGTGAGGTTCAATGATGTGTGCTCATGAGTTCTTTTGATCAAAATCTCACCAAGAGCTAAATTGATTTGATATGGTATTTTGACGTTATTTGATGATTGACATGAATTTATTGACTTTGATCTTGTTATGATAATAGGAGTGATTGGGGAACCTCTAGATTCGAGAGCGTTTCCCCTAGAAATTTGATCTCATACCATGGTTGGCACAACCTAAGACAACTATTATCATACATTATGGATTGTCTTGTCTTCTTTATATGCCCCAGATTAGGATTAATTGGGGTTTGTTGACAATGTTAGCGAGAGGTGGCATAGCGAGCACAACACCTTTCACCTTCCTACTTGCAAGATGACAGTCACCCCAGAGGATGTTTGGCAGCTTCTGCAAATTTTGATTGTTGGATATGTTGCCATATATGATTCAAGAGACCAGGGTGGGATTGATTCTCTTTGTAGAGTGTTTCAGGATGATCATATTGTGGGAGAGTGGATTCCATGGTGTGATATGGTTGATGCATACACCACTTTTCCTACAATACTTGCTAGTTTCATCGACATATTCCTTAGTCCTGATCGCAGGTCTAAGGGATTCTTAGTTGGTTGGGGTTGAGTTTTGGAGAGTATGGTTGTTCATGGCATCAGATTCACTTAGGGAATGTGTATGCTTTCCCAGTTATATCATGATTTACATTTAGTTGTATATCTCAATGGTCACAGTTTATCGGTTGAAATTATTTTGATTTAGGTATGGGCATGGGAGCACATATTTGTCACATGTCCAGTTCCAATTAGATAGAGGCCACCCAGGAGACCTTATGTATTCAGATATGTTGGCTGGCTTACCCAGTATAAACTAGGTAAGTTAGAGTATTGGAGGAGATTCATTGATGACATAGAGTCTGTGACATGGCGTCCCTACCTAGATTGTGATCATTGGGATGATGATATTTAGCTACCATTTCTTTGTCAGTCGATGATCCTGATTGGCCTTGCTTGTCGGGTATTATAGAGATTCTTGATCAAACATGTTTATAGACATTATGGGATGGTACAGGGTATGCCCCAGGGTGTTGCTCACTATGCTTGTCATCAGTCAGATATAATAGATTGGGGGCCTTGTTTGTCATATGCTGTGGCAATTCAGGAGTTACAGGCTTTACAACCATTTGTGTGGGAAATTCGACTAGATATTGTCAAGCCTCCAATTACAGCAGATTATTCTGATTATTTTTCTTTGCATCCATTTCCACACCTTACCATTCTAGATGAGCCTATCCCATTACCTACAGAGGAGGATGTTCTAGTTGCACATGGTTGGAGATGGAGGAGAGAGGATGTTGGAGGAGTTGAGGCAGAGGATGTTGGTGTGGTTGGTGAGGCAGATGTCAAGCCTGAGGAGGATACTGGAGTAGAGGAGGATATTGTGGTAGAGGAGGATGTTGGTGGCGAGGAGGATATTGGTGGCGAGAGCAGTGGAGATGAGAGTAGTGGAGATGAGAGCAGCGGAGATGAGAGATTTGATAGTGGAGAGGCTGTATTGGTTCGGACCCTACTTTAGATTTTCCTGGTGAGACCATGCCTCGTAAGAGGCAAGCTATGGGAGATGTTTTAGAGCAGTTGTAGATAGGAGATCTTCAGGTGCAGTTAGAGACCATTCAAGAGCAACTTCTTTAGACTCAGGGTTTATTAGAGTTGACTCAGGCTCAGATGCAGGTATAGGCTGAGTTTCATGTAGAGACTCTTTTAGCTATGTAGGCTTAGTTAGTCATAGCTCAGTCACAGATTGCAACATTGACAGCTAAGAGGGTTGCGGCTAGACAAATAGTTGAGACAACCCAGGCTCATGGTACTTCATTGACAGCCAAGAGAGATGTAGCCAAGTTTGCAGCAGAGGGTGCTCAAGCTTCTACTGATAGATTATAGAGACTGGCAGATGGTACCTCCTTGTCATATTACATGTAAGAGGTCACTCACATTGGTGAGGAGATTGAGTTTTATAGAGCGAGATATTATGAAGCAGTTCCCTTTGAGCAGAGAGTTAGCTATGTGAGGTCTCATTCTACCAAGTCACGATCCAGGACTGTCAGTGTAGGTGTTACCCAACTTCTACCTAGAGATCTCAGGGATCTTGGTTCCTCTAGTGGTAGGGGTCCTAATCTTGTTATGCCTACACCATTTGGAGCTAGTAGCACATGATTTTTGTCCTTGTTACATTTGATATGTGATGTATACTTGATTATTTCGATATACAACCATTTTTTATGTTTTATCTCTCTTCATTTTAGACATCATTGTATACTTGACATTGTGATTTTGATATATATGAGATGCAGTGGATTCTGCAGTCCATTATGTGTTCTATATGATTCTCCAATGGATGCATTTTCTTTTGATGTTCTTTATGCTATGTGATGGTTTTATTATTATGATGGTATGCTTTGATATGATGTTCTATCTATGATGCAAATAATGGTAATGTATGGATGCATGTTATATGGATACATGATTGTTTAAATGATATACCATATGTGATGTAAATGCAAATATATGGATGAAAATGTTGAATGATACATGATACAATAAATTGATGGACTTTATGATCAAATGGATGGATTATATTTGAATATGTGATATAATAAATGGATGAATGTAATGATTTATGATGATGATGTAGTTTATGAAAATGGAATGATATAGATATATGTATGTTGAGATTTATGATATGATGAGAATGTAAAAATGATTTGAAATGTATGAATGATGAAATGACGACGTAAATTTTTTTAATATATGTAAATGATTATGATGATGTAACTATATGATCATGAGAATGCTTTTGTTAATGTCAAGTATACTCAGTCTATTATGAAAAAAAAAAATTATTTAAGGAATGATTCACCAATTTTTGTAATAAATACTCTGCAAATGTGACACTATAATGGATGCAGTCTACTTTTACTATGCAAATCGACATGTAAACATAGGAATTTTAACAATACTTTTGTGCTTTGTATCATCATTGAGCTTTTAAATTGCTGAAAGTGAGTACAAGCATCAAAGGTATAGTGTAAACTGATGATGACCTAAGCACTACTATCATGATTTTTGATATTGCAAGTGAACACAAGCATCAAGGTATAATTAAACTAAGATGACCTGAGCATTTCTTGCATAAAATAGACAAGAATTAACCATGTTCCTATGTGAATTGGAATGCCATCCATGATACTTTGTAGAGCACTTCCTACAATGATTCGCATAGTAATTATGATTAATTCATAGACAATAGACAAAGAAATTACCATTTCTTCTTCCTAGCTTCTCTAGTTCAATACATCATTAAGTTGCTCCAAAGATATGATAACAATGATCAAAGTACAACGTATCCAAATTTTTCCTATAGTATTCAATCATTTATTCAGATTAGATCATTCATCCTGATTTTGTGATGTTTTGTGTTTTTGAGATTTTGGATCAAACCTAACCTAAAGACCTATCCTAGGGGCCTCGGGGGTTGATCAAAGATTACCCTTTCCTACGTTATATATGTAGAGACCACGTAGTTTGACTGACATAGACTCATATTTTTTGACTTTTTGAGACTGAGTTTTTCATTTTTTTTTTCTTTGGATTTTCTAATGTGATATGGATGTTTGATGTGCTTTTGATGGTGATTGATGTTTCATGTTGGGTTGTGTTTTGATCACTTTTTTTTTTCTTTTTCCCATTTTTTTAAGCTCAAGATTTATGCTACCCCCAATGATCTTCAGATGTTGCCCCCAAGCGAGGGTGAGACATGACCATGTGATATGATATGATAATGAATGCAAAAAAATGATGGAAGCAAAGACCATGACATGTGTCCACTATATAGGATAGCTGATTTAAATCACAAATAGCACCTATTTCTAGGTTTTCACTATATGCTTTTATTACACCTTTTCATTCTTTTTGATTTTTTATTTGTATTTTTCAGTTTTTTTTAAATTTTTGTATGTTTTTAAAAAAAATTGCGTCTTTTTTATTTTTTTTGTATTTTTTTGTCACTATGATGCCTGTTTGCCAAGTTCTCATCAAGGTAACCATTTTTAGAAACTAATTCATGCACTAAGTGATTCAGGTATAAAAATTTCTAAGATGGATACTGTTGATAGGTTCATCAAACAGATCCCCTTCTAGTGTAGACAATTGATATGCTCCTGATCCATACACTGATATGATTACAAAGGGACCTAACTAGTTAGGTTCAAACTTCCCTTTCTTTTCTCTATCCTACTGATTCCTAGGGTTTCCTTTAGGACCAAGTCTCCAATTTGAAAGAATCTAGGTTTTACCCTATGATTGCAGCTCCTTGACATTCTTTGTTGGTAGGGCTTCAAATGATTGAATACTTGCAGGCGGTGTTCATCCAGTAATTCTAGTTCCTATAGCCTTGAAACTCTGTAATCCTCATCTACTATGATACCCTTCAGTGATATGCAAAGTGATGGTATTTCTACCTCAATTGGTAGAATGGCCTCTGATCCATACACCAAGGCGTATGGTGTAGCTCCTATTGGTGTTCTGATGCTAGTTCTATAGGCCCATAATGTAGGATTTAACTAAACATTCCAATCACATCCACCATCATTTACTGTCTTCTTCAATATTTTTAGGATTGTATTGTTTGAGGCTTCTACTTGTCCATTTCCCTGTGGATAGTACGGTGTTGAAAAATGATGTTGAATATGGAATTGTTCACAAAATTCCTAGACATCCTAATTTTTAAAAGGCCTTCCATTTTCTTAGCTAAGGTTAGCCCACTTGAATGAGTTCCACAAATACCTTCATGGACCTCTAGTAAGGATGTTTCAAATTTGTGATGCTCTAGACACCAGAGAAGAGTACCATCTAGACCTCGACGGTAAAGGATGTCAACAATTAATGTATGTCATGTTGATTGATGGATAAAGTTATGCTTTTGGTTTCTAGAGAGATCAAGAGGAAGAATGTTATCTTTGAGGTAAGTATAGATCTCTCCATATTGTGAGGGTTGAATGTTGGTTATGTGGCATATGGTCTATGAATTAGGGTTATTGTATGTAGGATTAGATACTTGTTCAACCATAAACTCATATCTACCTTTCTTTTTTGATAATTGCAAAAGGGAGGCAATTGTTTCCATGGCATCTGTAGCTTTTTTTTTTCCCTTGGTATTTGCTAGAACTTGATATCCATGAAATAATTTTTTAGATCATCTATCATTTGCTTATAAGGCATGAGCTTCTCATCCTTTGTTTGATACTCATCATTTACTTGATAAATGACAAGCTGTGAGTCCCCACACACTTGCATTTTTGTGATTTTCCATTCAATAGCTATTTTGATGCCTATAATCAATGCTTTGTACTCAGCCATATTGTTTGTACATGGAAACATTAACCTATAGGATCTTGGAATGGTGTGTCCTTGAGGTGTGACAAATAGAATTCTTGCACCAACTCCTCTTTGTGTATATGATCCATCAAAATAAAGTCTCCATTGTTGTGTTGTAATATTCATGATGTCAGCATCTAGAAATTCAATGTTCATTAGATGATGATCCTATAATGAAGCTTCAGCTAGTTGATCTGCTATTACATGTCCTTTGATGGCTCTCTTGTCAACATATTGGATGTCAAACTCACTTAAGATCATGACCCATTTTGCAAGTCTTTTGGTTAGAGCATCTTTTCTAAGTAGATATTTTAATGGGTCTATTTTTTCTATGAGCCTGACTGTATGAGTCAACATGTAGTGTCACAACTACTGGGTTGCAAATACCTCTTCGAAATAAGCCTTTTCTATGAATGTATAGTTTATTTCATATCTATTGAGAGCCTTGCTAATGTAGTAAATTGCTTGTTATTTTCCTTCATAATCCTCCTATGCTAATAGAGCTCCTAAAGATATGTTAGTTGTTTCAATATACAGTAATAGTGGTCTCTCTACTATGGGTGGCATGAGTATTGGAGGTGACACCAAATACTACTTTATCTGACCAAAAGTTGTTTCACAGTTATGATCCCATTTGAATGAAACATTTTTATGAAGTAGATGATTAAATGGATGACTCTTATCTGCTAGCTAGGAGATAAATCTCCTGATGGACTATAACCTGCCTTGTAGGGACCATAATTGACTGATGTTTTTAGGTGGTGGCATCTCCATTATTTCTTTAGCCTTACCTGGATCCACCTCAATACCTTTTTTTGACACTATGTAACCAAGAAGTTTTGCTGAAGTCACCCCGAATATACATTTCTTCAAGTTCAACCTTACATTGAATTTTTCTAGTCTAGTGAAGATTTTATTAAGTATTTCTAGATGTCCTTCCCTAGTGTGTGATTTTGCTAAGATGTCATCCAGATAATCTTCCATGAAAGTATGCATCATGTTGTGGAAAATTGTAGTCATTTCCCACTGATATGTTGCACCTGTATTTTTCAATCTGAAAGGCATGAAATTCTAGTAGAATGTTCCCCAAGGGCAAGTAAATTCCGTCTTTTCTTGATCTTCAGGTGTTATTTTTTATTTGATTATATCCTAAGAAGCCATCCATTATCTAGATAACATGGCATGTCCTACTGTTAGATCAACAATTATGTTAATGTTGGGCAAAGGAAAATCATCCTTTGGGCATGCTTTGTTTGAATCCCTAAAATTTGTGTATATTCTGATGCTATTATCAGGTTTAGATACTAGCACATTGTTTGAGATCCATTTTGCATAATCTATGGACCTGATAAAACCTGCATCCAATAATTTCTTTAATTTATCTTTAACCATAAGGGAGATGTGGGGATGCATCTTTCTCAATTTCTGTTTGAATTGTTTGATTCCCTTTGGTAGTGATAAATGATGCATTAGGAGTTGTGGATCCAATCCTAGCATGTCAAAATAAGACCATGCAAAATTTATGTGTCATTGCTCAAAGAATCTGGTGAATGTCAGCTTCTCTTGTTCTATCATGGATACTGCTAGATGTAAGATCTTTGCCTTTTCGGATATTCCTAGATTTATAGACTATGTCGGCTCTACCAGTACTGATGATCTATTGGATATGTTCTTTATTTTTCTCTTTTCAAAGTCTAATGCTACCTCAAAGAGGTTTTCATCATTAGATTTATTTTTCCTGATATCATTTTTGTAACTGAAAGATTTGGCACCCTCCTGTTGTAAAGAATCGATATGACTGTTATGGATAGTACTTGTATCAGTTTCATCACTACAAAGATAATTTTTGATGGTGTCATCATTTGTAAAGATTGGTATAAGAATAGGTTCGGTGGGTTCCCAGTCAATAAGTTTGGGGTGCATTAAAGGTAACATGTCATTAGATTGAATAAGGTCAATTGTTGTAAGTGTCATGATAGCTAGGTGGCCAAAGTTATTGGTGGGAAGTTTAAGGTCTATGATAGTACTCACCTCCAAGTTTTCTGACTCACTTGATGTCTGATCATCTTCACTTTCTAGTCATTAATATTTGTTGATCCCATAACAAATGTTCTATTTCCTGAACCTTGTCCCTCCTCTTGTAAGTGTGTATATACTTGGATAACATCAACCTCTTTGTCAAGATAAGATGTAGTAGATAGATGATCCCATTCATATTCGTTGGAGTTTGTGTCGGAGCCATCTCTCATTTGTAGTATCCTTTCCACTGCTTTTTGGGTTTCTTCCTATTTTTGTTCAGTTATGTAGCCTAATCCTATTTTGTCTTTAGGTTGTAATGTTAGAGGTTGAATGGGCTCAATAATATTGTCCTTTCTCTTCCCAATTGGCCCTTGACCTTTGTAACCCATTTTCTCTAAAATGGCCTTCCCTTTTCCATACTGATATGTTTTGATGCTTCCTCATCTTTGTATAGCCAACTAAGGATGGCTTTGTCTTCCAACTCATCTTTGAGTGTACCCACTTTTATAAACCTCTCATTTAGAGTTGTGATGGGTTGTGATGAACTTGGAGATTTTAATATGGGTTATCCATATGTTTTTGGTGATGGTAGCAACTATGATAGGCACAAATATTGCTCAAGAGAATATTCTCCTAAACCCTTTTCCTTTATCTGAACCATTTTTGAAAGTTGTTGTGATAATTCATTTATAGGCCCTTTGGTGTTTGATGTGTCTGTGACAGTTGTTTCTTTCTCTAGATTCTTCTTCTCAACCCATTTAGATATGAAATTGGGTTGGCTATCAATAGTGAATGAATTAGAAGTATTGACTTCTCTATTATGAGGTATTAGAGTGTCTTGAGTTGCTTTTAGCATGCTACTAATCTATGGATTGTTGTTGTGAGCTGATATGGTGACCTCCTATCTGTTTATTGGAAATTTCAGACATTGATGGTATGTTGAAGGTACCACTTGCATGTCATGGATCCATGGACAACCCAATAGTATGTTGTATGTTAGATCTCTATCTAACACTTTACAAACAATGCTTTTGACAATTGCCCCTACCTGAATTGGAAGTATAATAATCCCTTTGGAAGACCTTTCCTCTTCATCATATGCCTTTATTGTTATTTTTTTCTTGGTGTCAATGGCGTTGTCAGAATACCCTAGTACATGAATCAGTTTCAAGGTACAAATATTTAAACCAACTCCTCCATCTATTAAAACATGTTTAACACGGTGTTTATGGATTAGAACTTCTGTATGCAAGGTTGCATTGTGGGGCTAATTTAAAGATGCATCATCTTGTTCAGAGAATGACAGATAATAAGGTGTGGTGAGATGTCCCACCGTGGCTTGGAATTGGAAAACATCCAAATTACTAGGGACCGTTGTAGCTACTAGAGCCCGTTCTAAAACTTCTTTGTGTGATGGTGAAATTTTGAGAAGTTCTAGAATGGATATTTGCACAGGTATCTTTTGTAATTGGTCTATGATATTGTATTTAAGTGATGGGTGAGCATTGTTTTTGGAGGAAATTCCCTTCAGTATTACTCTGAACTGCCCCCTTCTCATTATATTGACTTGTGCATGGTCTTGTGTTTCCTTGATCTTTAAGACATTGATTTGATTATCAAATGTGTTTGTGCTTGGCATTATGTTCAAGGATTCAATGTCATTGATGTTTGTGTTATCTTTTTGAGTATCAATGTCATTTTTCTCTACCTCAGAAAGGAAAAGAATGGTGTTGTCATAGACATAGTTTATACTTTTTCCCTTACTATTAGAAGAAGATTCTCCTTTTTCATTGTTGTGTAATGGATTGGTAAATGCAGTGTGATCATTGTTTTTCTAATGCCCTTCAACAAACACCTTCTTGGCTTCGATCAAGTCTTGTATTAGGTTTTTTAGTTGCATACAGTCACTTGTCTTATGTCCTCTATTCTTATGGAAATTACAATAATCTGCATTGTTCCACCATGATGGTTTTACCTTTGGCTCCCAATTTCAAGCTTCTGGTAAAGTAATAAGTTTGTTTGCAATGAGTTCTCTCATTGCTGATTCCAATGTTTGTCCTAATGGGGTGAATTTACGTCGATTTGATTGTCTTTGGTATGACAGTCATGATTCTCCATTGTTGGTGTTGTTGTTTTGAATAGTGCCCTAGCTATTGTTTTAGTTTTCATTTTGATTTACTTTGGCAGTTGATGCTGTCAAATTGACTACTCATTTTACATTGTTAGTTTTAGGTTCATTGCTTCCATTATTTCTATTTCTATACCAAAACTTTGGCTTATTGTTGTTTCCATAATGATTTGTGTTGTTGGATGTTTCACTATAGTGCTTAATCACTCCTCGTTTGACTAGGGCTTCCTTGGTTTTGAGACCATTCTCAATTACTTTTTTGAATGTTGGGGGACATTGCAATTCAATTCTATAACTCATCTGATCATTTAAGTTGTCTATATATAATTCAATCTTCTCCTCTTCAGGTATAGATCAAGGATATCTAGCAAACAACTTTCTCCATCATTGTAAGAATGATAAGAATGTTTCACCATTTTTCTATTTCAGATTATAGAGATTGTTTATGGTTACGTCATGTGTGATGTTGAAGGAGAGTTGAGAAATGAATTTGTTGATCAATTCTTCAAAGGATCTAATCCCTAGTTGTAATTTTGAAAACCATTCCATACAATGAGCCCCCAAAATCCTAGGAAATGATCTCATGAGGTATGTATCCTCTTGTGCAAATTTGAGGCTCATTGTTCTAAATTCTCGTACATGGTCAATCGGGTCTAATTTCCATTGTATTTGTTGTATTTAGAAAACTCACAAAATATTCGAAAGGGTATCATATCCACACATGGATGAAAAGGGTAAGGACAAATTTCCTTTAATAAATATGTTTTTGTGGTTCCTGTTTGTATGTTTTGAACCTGTTGATGTATGGTTTGCATTTGAACTATCAAGGAAACCACTTGATCAGTATCTTGGGTGTGGTTTGGTTTTGTCTCATTGGTTCTAGGTGTTTCTTTCAACCGATTGATGTCAAAATCTTTTGGAAGTTTGCTACCTAATTCTGCTAACATCAAGAGGTATTTCTCCATGTCTTGTTCTAAGACCTTTTCCATAAATTTATGAAAATTTTGGTCTTTTTGGGTGTATTATATATCCCCTTGTGTTATTTCATTGTTTTCATGTTGTTGGTATCAGAAAAAAGAGTTTTCTTTAGTCATGTTTAGATTTTTAGTTTCTTTCTCTCTAAGTTTTTGCCTTTGCAACCTTGTTAAGATTGGCATACAAGTTTTGGTTGTTTTTCACTAAACTTAGATCTTCTATGTGGTGTTAGTGTCAATTTGATTTTTAAAGAAGCCCAATAGATTGATGTATTCTATTGACATGGCTAAGTTAAAATTTCTAATTACCATTTTTTTTTGTTTCATGATGGTAGGATGTCAAAATCCTGATGAGGAAACTTGGCTCACTAATCTATGTTTTGTTTTGATAATTTAACACTTTGTATTTTGCAAGATATAGTGTTTTGTGCAAAATAATTTAACTTGTAAGAACCTACTTTCTTTCAGGTTTTTGGACACTTTCTAATCTATAAAATCTTTATGACTGGTAAAATCCTATGTTTCTGATGTCAATATGTCTGACAATTGTTTTGAAAGATTCTCTAGTTTTCTATTTTTTTGGATGCGCTAATACAGAGGACAAAAGTGCTAAAAAAGAACACAAACATGCTACCATTTCTAGTAAACATGCTATAAAATAGTGTATAAGCATTAAAATAGAGTGCAAAAGCACTACAACAAAGAGAAGAAGTACTAAAATAGAGTGAAGAAGTGCTAAAATAGAGCGCAAAAGTGCTACATCAAAGCTCAGAAGCACTAAAACAAAGAGAAAAAGTGCTAAAACAAAGAGCAAAAGCGCTATGTTTTTCTGTGGAAGTGCTAAAATATTGATCAAAAGCGCTAGAATGATGCTGACACTAGAATTTTCTGGCAGTTTGGTTTGCTATTGATAGAAATGTTGTAGGATTGTTTTGAAGCATTAAAACAGAGGGTTGAAGCACTATAATTTTCTTTGGAAGCACCAAAACAGAGTTCAAATGCACTATAGTTTTCCTCAGAAGTGCTATAGTTTCTATTTAATGCTAAGCAAGGGGTGGGAATATGAGTCTCTCAGCTACTATGTCTTCTTTCTCTTCTTCTTTGTCTAAGACAATGGAAGCTATGAGAAATTGATGGGGTGTTTCGGTCTTTTCAAAAATAAATGTTCTCAAACTACTGATAATGTCAGTTTGAGTGCCTTCAATGTGCACATTACTAGGTTGAAATATTGGTGTGGTTAGCCCTGGTTGTTGAACATGAGCTATAGGTCGCCAAATGGTCGTAAGGTATGTTGAATGATGGTTTCAATACCTTATTATAATGTTCTTTTATTACCTATTCCTAGGTAAGAGGTAGTAGCATGGGTCTTCCTACTACTATGTTTGTCTTTTCTTCTTCTTCATTTAGAATAATGGATGTTGTAAGAAACTGATGGGGTGTTTTGTATTCCTCGAAAAGGAATGCCCGTAAGCTATTGATAATGTCGGTTTGGCCATTATGAAGATGTAGAAGGCTAGGTTGTATGATAGGTGGTATAAGGATTGGTTGTTGAATGGGAGGTGTAGGTCTCCAAATAGTTATAAGGTGGTAACTCCTTGATTTTGGATGTCAACCTAAGGTTTCCAAAGATTTTTCTATCGTAAGAATTGATCAGGTCTGGTGGAGTATTCTATGGCTGATTGTGGAATGGAGGATTGATGAATACATTGACTATGGTTAGATTCTTGTGAAAGAGAACTTCTTTGAATACATGCTTTTGAATTCAAAGGTTATACAATATAATCATTAGTGTAACCCCTATTGAAATCATGAAACCTATGGTCATTTGTTCTATGATGAAGCAAAGTCTTCCTATTCTGGTACAAGAAACGTCATTTTTGCAAAAGATGTTTGTAACTAAGTGGTTTCTTGGGTTTTGTAATTCTCTTGGCAAGAGATTTCTTGACAAACTTAATGGTTTTCCAATCTCTAATCATGTATTCTCAGTTTTTATTTTGTATTTTTCAGGATGATCTTTTATCTGAATTTTAATGATTTTGGAATACACAACACTCAAATGAAGATAGTTGTTTTTAAGAGTTGTAATCTCACTTGATAGTGTATGTTAAAAAGAACCACACATGGTCCTATTTTCACTAGTTTGATAAAATAAAGCACTTCAAATAGACTCACTCTTAATAGTCAAAATGTCATCATTATACTCAACAACCCACATCTTAAAATTGCATCAACTCACACAGCCATGTCACCCCCTAGAGGGTTCCCATGTTTTTGTCTTTTCTAGGTGTGTACTCAGGCTTATATTTCTCGATCCCCTGAGCAAACAGTCTATGGAAATTATATGGTGAGTTTCTTGGGTGCAGATTCTTCCCTCCCCTTGCACTACGAGTATTACAATGTTTGGTTACTGACTCGGCTGGATACTACACTAGGTTCTTAGAAAGGGTTTCCGTTTGGAGTGGCAATAATAGACTCCCTTAGGACACCTCCCAACCTTTATAATAAATGTTTTAGGGATGGTTATATTGCACAATTTCAGAAAAAAAATGGGTTTCCCCATACTTGCTTTAAATTTTATAGTGGGGTGGAAAAACCTAGCTTTGGTTTGAACCCACTTAGGTCATTCCCATAGGGTTATTACTTTTTCCCACTATGGTAGGCCTTCTAAAGGATGTAATAAAAATTTAAGAATGAATAAAAAGGATAAGTCTAGATTTTTGGATCACCTAGTTAAGGGGAGAGCATATACCTATCAACCATTCAAACATAGAAACCACTTATTCAAATTTTAGAGCCCAAACAAAAAAAATTCTAATCGATGTGAAGATGTTGCTTCACAAAAAGACATGGTGTTCATTTTTAAAACCCAAATTGAAAATTTTGGTGACTACCCTAGATTGGTAAATCTTTAATCCAAAGGAAAATGTGACTATCCTAGGATTGATTCATTTTTAAACCAACTGAAGAAGTTTCTATTCTAGATTGATTCTTTTTAATCCAACTGAAGAAATGAAATTTACTTGCCATAGACACATTGGATCCAGAAAATGAAGTTCACAAAAGTACTATGACAATGCTCAAAATTGCTATAAAAAT
The DNA here is from genome assembly GCA_007258455.2 of Sequoia sempervirens. Lineage (NCBI taxonomy): Eukaryota > Viridiplantae > Streptophyta > Pinopsida > Cupressales > Cupressaceae > Sequoia > Sequoia sempervirens. The sequence continues at coordinate 30,883 of VDFB02023117.1, forward strand.
ACTCAAAAGTTCTATAGAAATCACCTGAAGCACTATAGAAATACCCCAAAGCGCTATAGAATTTTTGAAAAGTGCTAAAACAGATGCTGGATATTATTGTTGGCTTGTGTTGGATTGCAGAGTTGAAGCACTAAAACAATCCTTCAAAGTGCTATACATTTCCCTGGAAATGCTAGAACAGAGTTCTGAAGTGCTATAGAATCTTCTGATCACGCTAAAACAGATTATGCCAGAATCCTGTACAAAAAATTTCTAGAAAAACTTGTTAAAAACATGGGGTACAGGCCCCACGGTGGGCACCAAAATGTAAGTGTGAATAAGTAATAGGTAAAATAACAACTAAACACTTCTTAATAAGACATTAGATCAAGATTAACATGAAATTAAACTAATTTAAAACATCGAAAAGCCTGAAGATGTCTCATTGTCTCCTATCTCAAAAGATTTATCAAGTTACAGAGGCTCTCAGATTTGTAAGCACCGTAATTGTTTAAAATTCCTATCTAGAGAATTAAATGAAAGCTAAATGCAATGATGTGATGATTAATAATGGTTTCTAAGTGATATGATGCTACTGTAAACTATCTTGACATGAAACCTGCTAAATGGAAGCTACAGTAAAAACTAATGATGTTGCCATGAATATGAAATCTAATAATGCCATGATGCTATGATGATACTAAAATGCTAATGCTTATGATTGTTTGGTTGCTTGGTTGTATTTCTGTAGAGTAATTTTTCATAAAAGATGATAATTCTCGAGGCCATTTTCATGCTTCAGAAGGCTATATATAGATTTCCGGCAACAGTTTTGCATAGGGGTAACACAACAGAGGCTGAGATCAAATATAGAGATTTCAATGATACAAGATGAGAAGGTGGAGCTGATCATGGAGGATTGTTCCTCCCCATGAAAAGACCAAGAAAGATGAGAAGAAATATTTGAGGTAGAAGATTGAGAGGATTTCCTACAAGTTTGTCCCCGAGGCTTTTCCCATGAATCACAGTTACAATAATTAGATTTGAAAAAACTAATTTTATTGGTGAGTGAATAGATGAATTTTATTTATGCATTTATTTGAATATATTTGATCTATTCAAATTAGAAAATTTGGAAGATTTAATTAAATATTTTTTTTTTTGATATTTTCTCATTTAATAAAGAGAAATATGATAAGATAATTAAATAACACAAACTTATTGAAGTTACATTTTTAATTTTTTAGATAGAATTAATGGATAAAGTATAGAAGAAATAATAATGATAATAATTAAATAAAAAAAGTATTTAATTTTGTTTATTTACTTAAGAGGAAATAATGTAGATAAAATGAAGAATAATGAGTGAACTTAGCTATAAAATGAAAATATTTCTATTTATTTTACTCAGTAGATGAATTTGAGTTAATTAATCAAATAAAATCATATTTTGAGAATTAGAATTTATATTCCTCCCAGTTGGAAGTACAGGTGTCTACATCATGTATGTTGTACTTCATCTTCAGCTTTTAAGAGCCTTATCAAATTTAGCTTCCTCCAGGCTCAAATTAAGGTATGTGGCTTTTCGAAATATCCCTAGAGATGGAATTAAGAGATGAGGCTACATGCAACCACACACCTTCCGCAAAGGACCCAAATAGATACAATACACTTCATCAACTTCAAAGGTAGTGTTTAACACAAGGTCGGCCAAACCAATGTAAAACACATAGAGCACTTAAGGAAAAACCTTATAGATACCAAAATTATCCTCAATACAATCAAAACAACTCAACTCTAGAATTGCAAGTCATAAAACTTTAACAAAGAGAAATTCATACCAACAACATTTCTCCTAGACCTCAACTAGAAGCACAAAAAACCATATTTCATAATTGGTGAACATAACTCACATTGTACAATGAATCAAGATCCAAAAAACTAGATATAGCAACTTCCAACAACCATGATCAACATATCTAAACCACACAAAAATAGAAGCAAATCCCAGAGAAAAATGTGGAGCAACCATTGAACACCTGTAGTCTTTCATCAATACAATTTTCTCAATATCCTTGACAAATACAACCAATAACCTATAACCATGACACTAATGACAACAACAACTAGTTGATAACCAATTGACCAGTTGACATCAATGAAAAAACCTTCAATCTTTCAATTCTCATAACAATCTCTCCCTTTATCATTGATGACAACACATGATGTGAAAAACCATCAAAGACACCATACAAGCTCTGAATAAGCTTCTCAAGATTTTTCTTTTTGTTTCTCCCCCTTAGTAGATAATCTTTTATATTATTCCTCTTTTTGTTTGTCTTTTTCTTCTCCATTTTCACATGCTTCCTCTCTCCCTTTGACATCAATGGAAAAGGAAAAATATATCTTACATTTATTTTCTCTTTGTCATTAAAAAAATAATACTCTTAGTGACAACACTTGACACTACCTGTTCCCCCTGAGAGGTAGCTACCAAAAAATTAGTCTAGAAGAAAGATTGATCCATAGATCCACTAGACTAATGCATCTCCATATGCATCTAGTTCAAGAAAGGATGGGTAATGACCCTACTTCTTAAGATGCTCAAAAGTATCCTTTTGGAGAACAACTTCCTTAAATATCCTAAATAATCCCTGAAATCCTTCAATTTAAGAACCTATTCAGTTTTGCTTCGTCATGACCTTCTCTCTCTAAGAAATGATACTTGATAATAGATGTATTCTTCCTTCCGTAGGTACATCCTTAGAGTTCAACAGTTTTGGAAATTTGCACTTATTATTATCGAGAGAGATAGAAATAGGATCATCCTTACAACCTTGCAATGATATCTTTCCACAGTAATGTTTCATCCAGCAACTTGCGTGCAATAAGATTGCGAAGCATCCGATATAATTTTAGTAGTGGAACGGAATCTTAATTTTTCGGCCGTAAAAATGGAAGTCTCGATTTACAAAGGAATGTACCTGCACCAGCTACGGTATCTTTATGCCATCACCGCACTATTGGAAGGTAGAAAGAACATCTCTCGTTTTATTTAGCGCCTTCATTTTATGTCTATACATGATATGCCAGGTTACAACTACAAGATCAAGAGACTAAAAGTTACTCGGGAGTATTCTTGGTTCTAATATCACGAACAAATATTTTTTTACCTGAAATCAACCCGGATATTTTTGGTCGCATTTGTTTTGTTGAGCATTGTTACTGGCTGGTTTTGGAAGTAGTTTTTATAGATGTTGGGGAGCACATACTCTCAAAAGGAATTCTACATATTTAGTTACGCTTTATTTTATAAAATGTTTTTTTTTTTTTCTTTTCTTTGGTTTACAAAAGAATTATTCAGAGGCCCGGGATGGCTTGGGTCTGCATGCTTGGGAGCCGAGCTAGGGCATCTGCGCCCTAGCTTGTTTTGGATCTTTGTTTGCTGTGCACTATCTGGGTGGGTCTCTTTGTGCGCATCTGGGGGTTTTGATTTCCTTTCTGCCTGTAGCTGTGTTCGGGGGCGCGTGGTTTGCCTTTGGCTAACTCCTACTTTCTTTGTTTTTGGTGTTGGGCATCCGCTTGGGAGGTGGGTCTACTGCTTCGTTTGAGTAGGGTGGTGGTGTTCGGTGGGGTGTGTACGGGTTACATTCTCTTCCTGATTTCTTTGTTCCTTCTCTCTGCTGCACGGGTGGGAAGGGTTTGAGGTGCGGGTGTTTGGTGATTGGTGTGGTGCTTAGTGGAAGGGTGTGGGGAGGGCTTCCCCACCCTTTCTTTGGTGTAGAGATTGAGTTTATTGCCTTGGGCTTGATGGATTTGAAGGGTGAGACGTCAGTGGGTTGCCCTAACTTGGATTTCCGGGCAGTAATTGGCTCATGATTTTCAAGTCAAGGGATGAAGACCTTTGATAACAATATATTTGCTCTGAATACAGGGATTGTTAATATAGGTTTATCCAATGGCATGAGGATCATGAAGATTAATGGATGTTTCGAAAGGTGCAAGGAAAGACCAAAACTAGTTGTTCCATCTAGAATGATTGTTGAAGATGTTGAGTATTACTCAACTCACTCTTTATATTGTAAACTTTTTGGGATGAGGATTTTTTTACAATTTTTGGAGGTTTGGGCTCAAAGGACATGGGATTCAGAGGGGTAAATGGAGATAATGTTGCTGGTGAACAATTATTTCATGGTTACTTTTAATTACATTGTTGATTGCAATAGGGTATTTGAGGGAGGCCCTTATTTTCATAATAAGGTAGGGTTGTTTATCAAGCCATGGCATGCAAGTTTTAACCCCACCGCATAGCTTCCAAATCTTGTCCCTGTGTGGGTTCGTCTACCGAGGTTCCTGGTGGAATGTTGTCGAGAGGATGTGCTACACCTTTTGGCCTTGGTGCTAGGAAAACTAGTTGGGACTTCATTGAAAAATTTGGGTAAAAAGGTAATGAATTTTGCATGCATTTGTGTTGAGATTGATCTAAGTAGGCCTTTGCCCGATGCAATAGATATGTGTTCGGGATCTTATTCTGGGGTGCAACAATTAGACTATGAAACTCTTCCCTTTCGTTGTTGGCTTTGTCGAGAATATGGCCATTTGCAGTGGAGATGTCCAAGGTATAAGCCTATGGAGTTGCAGACTTCACAACCTACTAGCAATATTCCTGAAACAGATAAGGGGAAGAGCATTTCTCCTAATGAGGTAGGTGCGTCTGATGGTTTTTCTCTGGTCAAGGCTCAAAATCAGAATAGGGGTCAAAAGAGGCCTTTTAAAGAAAGGCGGGATGAAGGTACCTTTAACAGATTTGAGGTTTTGGATGAGCTTAGCCAATAGGAGGTGAACCTAGGTTTGATCAACTTAGATTAGGGGCTTGTGAGCTTAGCTCAGGAGGATTTTGTTCTTGATTCTTCTTTGGAGGCACAAAGGGATGATTGTCTGCACATGGAAGCTGATCAACAAATGGTGGTTTCAGAGGTGTAGGAACCCTCCATTGTTGTTACATTAGTAGGTGAGAATTCTTCTCTTCCTGGGAAGAACACTGGTTCAAACCCGACTAAGAAGATCAAGCCTCCTCCCAAATTGGGCATTTTGCAGAAGGATATTAAGAAGGGTGGGGCAGAGAAATTTGCTAAACCTGGTAGAAAAAAGGATGTGGAAAAGATTAAACTGGTAGGCAAGAATTTGGTGGAGTTAGGGTCAGTAAAGACTCTGGATTCTCTTTTCTCAAGCCCTTTGAAATGATTATTCTATCATGGAATGTACGGGGCTTGAACAGCGGCCCTAGACAAAAATCAGTTCATGATTTAGTTAGAAGGCAAGGTCCTGATCCCTTCTTTTTGCAGGAGACTAAGTTATCTGTTGAGAATATGCAAGGCTTGGCACCTAAGTTGTGGAGCAGCGGGGAGTGCCAGTGCATTGGAGCTCATGGAGCTTCTGGGGGTTTGGCATCTTTATGGAATCCTCGAAGAATCTAACCTCTTTGGTGGATTTCTTCTAAATCCTCCATGTCTATGATTGCTACTAGTTTTGAGACAGGGGAAGTCATTCTATTTTCTAATATATATGCTCCTACAGATTTTTAGGGTAAATAAGGTTTGTGGTCCCATATCAGGCTTATCCATAGCATGATGCCTTTTCATCCATGGATTTTGGGTGGAGATTTCAATGCTATTTGTGAGTTGGCTGAGAAGCGTGGTGGTACTAGAAGGTTGGAGCCCTTTGCACTGCTGCTTCATGACAATATCATTACCTTGAATCTTGTTGATATCAAACCCAACAATGATCAGTTCAGTTGGAACAATCACCGGGTTGGTGATTTCTACATTGCAAAAAGATTAGATTGATTTCTGGTTTCCTCTTACTAGGTTGGAGGGATGTGGTCATCTTTCTCTAAGATCTTGGATTGGAGAGGATCAAACCATTGGCCTATTAAGCTTGCTACTGAGTCAACTCGTGTGCCTCGTTTTCCCTCTTTTAGGTTCCAACTTATGTGGTTGTGGGACCCTTCTTTGAATGCCTTTGTTACTGACTAATGGAAGAAAGATAGACTAGCCTATGGTACGACAATGTATACCTTTGCTAAACTATTTCAATATGTTAAATTTGAGCTCAAACGGTGGAATCGTCAGTACTTTGGGAATGTCTTCCATGCAAAGGCAATGGCTTCTAAAGATTTGGATGGTATCATGAGGAGGTTAAGGGAGGATGGGGTGATGATTGAGTTACTTTAGGATGAGGCTCGGGCTGTGAAAATTATTGAAGAATGGGAACTGGGAGAGGAAATGTATTGGAAACAAAAGGCTAGCATTGAGTGGCTTCAAGAAGGGGATAAAAGTACAGCTTTCTTTTTCAATTCAGTGAAAGTTAGGTGACATGGAAATTCTATCTCTGGTCTAGTGAATGACAGGGGAGACCATCTTTCCTCCTTCCCAGAAATCTCAAGGGAGGCAGTGCAGTACTTTGAATCTCTTTTTAGGGAGGACTCACAAGGGGGGTCTCCTGAGGAAGCACATATTCTTTCTTGTATCCCCTCTCTCGTGTCTGGAGATTTGAATCAACAACTCATGAGTGATATCTCACTTGAAGAGCTTGAAGGGATTGTTTTCAATATGAAGAAAGGGAAGGCGCCTGGTCCATATGGCTTCCCAATTGAGTTTTTTCAAGAATTTTGGGATATCATCAAACTTACCTCCTAGCTATGGTTCAAGAATCTCAACAAAATAAGCAGATGCTAAGGGCCCTAAATGCTACCTTTCTGGCTCTTATTCCCAAGAGTGAGGGGGTCGATAGGTTAAGCCAATTTTGAACCATTTCTTTATGCAATGTAATTTATAAAATTATTTCTAAACTTATTGCTGACAGATTGAAAAAGGGGCTTGAGGAGCTGATCTTCGAAGAACAAAGTGGTTTTGTAGCTGGTAGGAAAATTCTGGATGGGATTGTTATTGCAACTGAGGTCATCCATTCTATGGCTAGCTCTAAAGAAAAAGTGATGTTTATCAAATTGGATATGGCTAAGGCATATGACAGAGTTAGGTGGTCCCTCCTTTAGCGGGTTCTTGGTGCTTTTGGTTTTGCTAAAGAATGGATTCAATGGGTTTTGAACTGTGTTACTTCAGTCTCTTTCTCTGTGCTTATCAATGGGAGTCACTCTGAGTTATTTGGTGCTTCTAGGGGGCTTCATCAAGGTGATCCTCTTTCCCCTTACTTGTTTATTCTTTTGGTTGAAGGTTTGGGGAGATGGATTAAATGGAGTGTGGAGTCTAGTCTCATTCAAGGTTGGAGGTGGGGTGGCACCTTACCTCCGCAAACTCACCTACAATTTATGGATGATATTGCTTTGATGGGGATGGCTACAATGCATGAGGCCTCTAATTTACGAAGAGTGTTGGATGTTTACCTGGTTGCCTCCGGTCAAAAGATTAATGAGGGCAAGTCTTCCATTTTCTTCTTCAACACTTCGAGCCCCATTTAGCAGAGAATTGCCCAAACTTTGAGATTTTAGATCGAGACTCTCCCAGTGACTTACCTTGGCATTCCCATCTCGGTG
>VDFB02023118.1:0-22352 GCA_007258455.2 Sequoia sempervirens
GGAGGGAGAGAGAGGTGAGATGTATAGATAGAGAGAAAGGGATAGGGGTTGATAGTATAGGATTGAGGGATTAGGGTGGAGGACCTATAGGGTTGATGGTTTAGGGTATAGGTTTGAGGGTAGAGGGTCGAAGGTTTAAGGATTTAGGGTTAAAAGGTTTAGGGTTGATGGTTTAGGGTTGAGGGTAGAGGGTTTAGGGTATAGGTTTGAGGGTATATGGTTGAAGGATTAGGTTAAAGGTCCAATGTAAATGGTAGAGGGTATAGGGGTTGAGGGTTTAGGGTGTAAGGGTTGAGAGTTGAGGGATTAAAGTTTGAGGGTTGAGGTTTTAATGTATAAGGTAGAGGGTAGAGAGTAGAGGGTAGAATGTTTAAGGGTTTAGGGTTTAAGGTTGAGAGTAGAGGATTAAGGGTATAGGGTTGAGGGATTAGGGTTGAGGGTCCAATGTATAGGGTAGAGGGTATAAGAGTTGAGGGTAGAGGGTAGATGGTTGAGGGTTTACTAGGGTTGAGGGATTAAGGGTTGAGGTTGAGGGATTAGAATTCAGAGAGTTTACTTGGGTTTAAGAGTTTAAGGGTTGAGGGTAGAAATTATTGGGTTGAGGGTAGAGGGTAGAGGGGTTAAGGGCTGAGGGTTGAGGGTTGAGGGTTTATGGTATAGGGTTGCATGTTTAAAGGTTTAATGGTTTAGGGTTGAGGGATTAGGAGGGTAGAGGGAGGAGGAGGGATGGAGGGAGAGGAGATGGAGGGAGAAGTGAGATAGAGAGAAGGAGAGAAAAGGATGGAGGGATAGAGATATATGAGGGTTGAGGATCCAATGTATAGGGTAGAGGGTTGAGAATTGAGGGTATAGGGTTGAGGACCTATAGGGTTGATGGTTTAGGGTATTGGGTTTAGGGTAGAGGGTAGAAGGTTTAAGGGTTTAGGGTTGAGGGTTGAGGGTTTAGGGTATAGGTTTGAGGGTATATGGTTGAAGTATTAGGGTTGAGAGTCTAATGTATAGGGTTGAGGGTATAGGGGTTAAGGGTTTAGGGTATAGGGGTTAAGGGTTTAGGTTTTAAGGGTCAGGTTGAGGGTTGAGAATTGAGGGTTGAGGGTTTAATGTATAGTGTAGAGGGTAAATGGTTTAGGGTTTGAGGGTTGAGGGTTGAGGGTTGAGGGTTTAAGGTTGATGGTAGAGGGTTGAGGGTATAGGGTTGAGGGATTAGGGTTGAGGGTAGAGGGTATAGGCGTTGAGGGATTAGGGTTTAAGGGTTGAGGGTAGAGGGTTTAGGGTTGGGGGATTAAGGGTTGAGGATTGAGGGATTAGGGTAGAGAGTTTACTTGGGTTTAAGGGTTTAATGGTTGAGGTATTAGGGTTGTGGGTAGAGGGTATTAGATTGAGGGTAGAAGGTAGAGGGTTTAAGGTTTTAGGGTTTAAGGGTTGACGGTTGAGGGTTTAGGGTTGAGAGTTTAAGGGATTAAGGGTTGAGGGTATAGGGTTGAGGGATTAGGGTAGAGAGGGAGGGATGGAGGAAGGGTGATATGGAGGGAGAAGTGAGATAGAGAGTTGTAGACACCTAAAAATGACCTAGGCCTGCAAGCTTCATTTTACCACTTTCGTCCTAGTATAATTAGGTCATTTAATTATGTCATTGGTCCACATTCGACTATTGATTAAATAATTCATAATTATTTAATTAATTCATGTCATTTGTTTCTCCTTGATTATTAAATAAATAAATATTATTTATTTATCTAATACGTCACTAATTATCTAAATCTTCCTTTAATTAAATAAATTCCTTAATTTATTTAATTCCCCTTTTGTCATTTATTTCTTCTTGATTATTAAATAAATAAATTTTATTTAATTACATCACTAATTAAGTCCCCTTTCTTTCCAAAATTAAATAGATTCTAATTTATTTAATTTTTGTCCACTTTCCACTATAATTAAATAATTATTTTAATTATTTAATTATTCATTAGCTTTTTCTCTCATTAAAATTAAATAAATTTGATTTATTTAATTTAGTCAATTCTCTTGAATTTTGAATTAAATCATTATTTAATTCAAAATGATTTCTTTTGTCACATTCCTCCATAATTAAATAATATCTTTATTATTTAATTATTTACTGGTCACCTAGAGTAAATAAATTTTATTATTTAATTTCTCCAACAACCTCTTTGTCCGTGCCAATCTTATCCTCCAGATCAAATCTTATCTTTTGACATCTCATTTAATTTCGACCCTTGATTGAATTATCTTATAATTCAATCTTAGCCATTCATTTCTTGACATTGCCCTAATTTTGACCTAACCCTAATTCTTATTGCAACATTCAATCTTGATCATTGATTCTAGGGTATTTGTCATCTTCTCATCCTGGCCACACGTTCAAAATTGCAGTTTTTATAAAATGGCAATTTTGTTCTTATTCCAGGGGGATCTCTCTCTCTCTCTCTCTCTCTCTCTCTCTCATACTTTTTTCTGTCCATTTTAGGTTATGGTCATTGTCATTTACAGTCATTGTCATTTTAGTGTGAAGTCATTTCTTTTATACAAATCCTTCAACACTTGCATAGGGCTTTGTCATTTGTCATAGTTGCTCATTTGAAATCTGAGAGCATCTTTATTTACTGCAAGCAAGGAGGTGTAACAAAGGTCAACCATGGAAGATGAAGACTTAGGGTAACATTGTTCCTTTTGTTTTCATTTTATTTCCTTTGTGCTTTGTTATTTCATTGGAATCTTAATGTTATTGTGCTAACCCCTTTAACAAATCTAATTTTCCCTTGATTACATTGGTGAACCCGACTCCGTTTTTCTTTTTTTTTTGTATGGTTTTTTGTTGTTTTATGTTGTTTTGTAGGTACAGGTACGGATCGCCGCAAGTGTTTTTTTTTAAAAAACATTGTGACGCACTTGATGCGTCGTGACGCATCCACTCACGTAAGCGACGCATATGCCCTGACAAACCGCATCTAGACCCGAACGACGCATTTGCCATAACGAGTTGCATCTGTCTGGTCTAATCCTTCTTTCAGTTTTTGGGGTTTTTATTTTTCGGATTTCGGGTTTTTCTGGTTTCGGGTTTTTCTGATCTTCTATATTCTATTTTATTCCTGCATGTTGGCTAACATTAGATTTTGTGTCACTTATCATCTCTTGTAGCTGTGTTTGTCGTATGCTTTCTGTTTTCGTCGGGTTTTTTGTTTTTTGTTGTCTTACAGGGACAGGTACGGATCGATGGAAGTTTTTTTTAAAAACATTGTGACGCATTCGATGCGTCGCGACGCATACGAGAACCCTAGCGACGCATACGCCCTGACAAGGCGCAATTGACAGACAGAACGCCGCATTTGATTTATAGAGCCGCATTCGACGACCCGAGCGACGCATCTGCCTGTCGCGCCGCATCTGTTTGGTAAATTTTTCTTTCGGTTTTTGTCATTTTTGATTTTCAAATTTTTGGGTTTTTCTATTTACTAGTTTTCTGGTTTTCTATTTTTTCTGTGTTTTTATTCCTGCATGTTAATTAGATTAGATCTTTTGTGTTACTAATATTTTCTTGTAGCGTGTGGCGATCCTTTTCGTGTGTCCAAGACCATTACATACAAGACTACTAATATTCATTGTTTGCAGATTCACATGTCAAAGAAGGAAGAAACAAACATTGTGCTTGTTTATTTCTAGAGTAGCAAACATTTATTTTGGTGCTTATAAAAAGAACCATGTCTTCTTTGATTGATTGTGCTTGTGGAGTGGTAGGTGAGTATGCTCTCACTTGGTGAAAACCTTGTGATCAGAAAACCAGACCCATTCTTATTTGTTATTTACCTTGACTTGGTACATCGGAGTATCCTCTCCCCTCGCGCTTTCAGGCGATCTTGGGTGTAAGAGAAACGGTTACCAACTCTAGAAATTGGGCCTGCTTGGGGATTTCATCACCCCAACGCGACTCAAACCGAACGGAGCTAAAGCCAAGCTACCCCCTACCGGTATATAAATGTAAACCTTAAGGGAAAACCTAAGGTTGCGAGTGCGGATGTGTCATATGGACAGAGTAGTACTCCCTTAAACCCTATTGAGCTTAACCTCTTCAGGCTGGAGTGCCACCTTAATGGTGATTAATCTCTTTCCCCATGTATGGCCACTCGAACGGGGGTCCCGAACTAAAAACTCTTGTGTAGTAAGCCAAAATCCTTCTATTTGCTAGCGCAGCACCGGTCGGTGTGAAGGCATCCACACTTTCGCAGTTTGTAGTAGAGGTGATCAGCTCGCCATGGGAGTTTCATGGGGGTTGGAAGCTTGGTTGGCCTAAGAAGAGAGTGCACTGTAAGGGGGAGCCCGTGCAGCCAAGCTTTGAATTCACATGCTACAAATATGCGGTTGGGGAAACCCGCGTGGAATCTAGCGAATATTGTCATGGCCTAACCTAGGATTGTGCTTATCTAATGTGTGTTTGGTTACTTTATAAAACACTGTGTTTGTCAAGTGTTTTCTGGTTTTACCACAGTTCAAAACAAAACATTCATCAAACAGATCAAAACTTCCATCAAAACAACACGAAAATCACTTTGAAACAAAACTGTCATATCTGTCGAACCGCAATTGACATCCTGCAACGCAACTGCTCTGATAAACCGCATCTAAGACTTGGAGCAACGCATCTGTAGGCGTCGCGATGCATCTGTAGGAGTCGCGACGCATCTGATAACATAAACGCCGCATTTGATTAACAGTACCGCATTTGACAGTCAGAAAGCCGCAAGTGAAAAACTGAACCGCATATGCTAAACTGTGACGCAATTGCTAAATTGAGACGCATTTGCCTGTCAAGATTTTTAAAGTTCACAGTCGAAACCAAAGGTCTTTAAACTGTCAACCATTTGTCAAACTCTGTCATCACGAAGATTCTATCTTAAACCTAACTTGAAATTGCTCAAAGTCTTGACCATTAGTTTGCATTAGTCACCATAGGTTTCATACCTCATTCCTTTTTCGTTGCATACATTCGACATTAGACTATCCCTAGGTTCACATTTTGCATAGTTAGGATTAGGAAAATCTTAAGCACCCCTTGGCAAAGGCATTGTTTTCAAAATTAGACCCTTGTGGACCAAGTTATGAAACCTCCCTTTAGTCATTGTCCTCTTTTGTGAGATTTCCTCCAACTCAAAAGTCTAGTTGGGAAGACTCACTAGTCACTTAGATCTTGTCAACTTGTCATTTACAACAAAGTCCTTTAGCAGTCCAAATCGAAAACAAAGTTCAAGCTTAGAAATGCTTAGATAACCTTATCTTACATTGCATCCACATTGCATACCTTATTCACAAAAATACAAAAATATTAGTCATTCTAGGCATCATTTTGAACTTAGACTTCACATAGTGTCATACTTGCATTTAGTTGTCATTCCCTTTTTGAGCAATCTCATTTATGGTCGAAACCAGACTTCAAAAACAAGAGACAAATGGAAAACTTTAGGCAAGACCCCAACAACCCTCCATATGACTCAAACTGGACCTTGTACGATCCATTTACCAATCTAGACAATCAACCTCCAACAACAACCCAACCTTCGTCAAACAATACATTCGACCTCTACTTGCAAAGAGACGAAAATGGTCAACTACTTTAGGAAAACATAGAGGCATTGACACAAGACCCAGAGGTCTATCAGCTTGCTGAAACAATAGCTCGTCAGGATAGAGACAGATTCGTAGCCATGCTCTTGAGTGAAGGAGCTAAGTTACCACCAGGATTTGATGCCAACACGCTAAACTTGACACTTCATGACCCTAATGCCAATAACGCACATAACATGTCACATAGTGGTCAACTTCTCAATACAACGAACAATACTTCCTTTGGGATGACAACGACACTACATACCACGCCCAATGTCCCAAACATCTCCAACTCAATAAATGCTACATCCATTGGGGGATCACAATCATCCACAACATCCACAACACTACCCCAATCAGATGGAACCACTATTGGCTCCTCAACAATGTGGGCAAGTTATTCCAATCCTCTTTTTACCGTGACAGTAAATACCACGGGGGCATCATCAAGTCACCACAATCCCCCTTTGACAACTACATCTACCACCATGAACACAACTTCGACAAATCCGTTCGGTAGTAATTCACAAAATCCTTTGGGAGGAGCCACAGGACGTCTCTTTATTAAAGGACAACAACAAAATGTTAACACGACAACACAATCAAATGTCATTGCCTCCCAAGGCACAAATACAAACATCCCCCTTGTGCAAAACCAACAATTTACACAAGGTGGCCAAATAACACAACCCATGACATCATTGACACACCATAACATTCATGGTCACAACATCCCCCAAATAACGACACACATGGCTGGGGGACATATCCCAACATACTCATCCAACATTCATACTCATCAACAGGCGCCAAATCATAACTTCCAATACCAACAACACACGTCATATGTACCACAACAATCCATACCACCACAATATACCAACATCCACGCACACCAGACGGGAACACATGGTGTACCAGGCAACCCAACACACGGAAATGTAAACGACCCTACCATAGATGAACTCAAAGCAAGAATGAGGGATATGGAGAAAACTATGCAAAACATGTACATCTCAGGCAGGAAACCAGAAATATCATATGACCTGGATGTATACCCATTTGACACGAACTTATACATGCCTGCATTTCCACCAGGATACGTGTCACCCAACTTCACAAAATATAGAGGCAAGACAAATCCCATCGAACATGTTCGCGAATTCGCAACCAACTGTATGGATATCGCCTACGAACCAACATACTTGATGAGACTTTTTTCCAAAAGTTTGGCGGGTCAAGCCCTTGAATGGTTCTCAACTCAAAAAGATATCCAGACATGGGATGAGCTCAAACGAAAATTCATACACAATTACGCCTACAACATTGACATGGATACCTCTATTACTAGCTTGTGTAATCTCATGCAAGAAGACTCGGGTGAGACATTTATTCCATTCTTTCAAAAATGGAGAAGCCTCGCTAGTCGATGTCACATTGACATTCCTGAAAGGGAAAAAGTTGACATGTTCGTCCAAACACTCCTAGGACCCCTAAAATTCGCATTACAAATACATTGTTGGACAAATTTCACAGAATTAGTGGAAAAGGGAGTCCAAATTGAGAAAGCCCTTATCGCAAAGGGAGAACTCAGATATGGTTCCAAAAACACGAACACCAACCCACCCCCTGACCAAAAACAAATATTGGGTCAAGAATAAGCATGTTACAAATGACGGTGTTGTGGACGCCAAGACTGCAAGTCCCGTATTGACCCTGCAAGGAGTCCAACAACAAAACAGACCAACAACGGCATTGACACCTCCTCCCAATACTACTTCAAACAATCAAAGTGGTCAAAACAGTCAAGGACAACATCGTCAAATGAGACAATTTCCTAAGGGTCGCACATACACCAATTTAGGTGAACCCATTGAAGAAGTCCTTAAGAAATGCATCCAGCATGGGGTCATCAAACTTCCAGAAATCAAACCTTATGACCCCGGACAATTCAAACCAGCATGGTGGAATGATAATGCACTTTGCGAATACCATCGAGTCAAAGGGCATACAACTTCCAACTGTCGACAACTGAAAAACATCATACAAGACCTCATCGAAAATCGCACCATCGAAGTGGGTGGATCGCAATTTAACTCCAACTCAGACCATACTATCCACAAGAATCCACTGCAGGATCATGGTTCCCATAATGCTTCCACTTCAGGCTCGCAGAACCAAGCTAACTTCGCCCGAGCCAAGTACGATTATTCTAGTGGACCAATAATAAATAATGTCAGAACTGACAATGACTACATAAATACTATTACGGTCAAGAGAGCACCACAGTGTAATGCTACTACGTGAAGTGGCAAGGTCACTATAGCTGGTCCACCGCCCCCTAGACAAGCCAAGATCACTATACCAAGCCCGTCAGTTAAACAGCCACAACCTGCTAAACAACCAAAACCTGTCTCAACCCCACAATAGTGGAAACCCAAGAGTCAGTTCAACCTCATTGACCAACTAGGAAAGACTCCCGCGCAAATATCTATCCTTGAGCTGCTTTGTATCTCTCTTGCGCACAAAGAAATCCTAGACAAAACTCTCCTAGAGTCGTCAGTCCCGAAGGACATCGATGTCAATCAGTTTGAAACTATGGTGGGATATCTCACCATGCCGCACCATGTCACCTTCTCGGATCAAGACTACTCATCACATAAAACCAACCACAATGACGCATTACACATAGAAACTTTTGTCCACAAGCACAAAGTTAGACGGGTTTTAGTAGATGGCGGAGCAGATTGAATATATGCTCCCTCAAATTGGTTAAGGCTCTTGGGTTCTCTGATGCGTGCATAGACCCAACTAAAAGCATAGTGATCAAAGCATATGATGATGAGGAACGCTCTTCAAGGGTGTTATCTCTCTCCCTATCAGAGTGGGACCGGTCATTGTAGACACAACCTGCCAGGTCCTGGATTTGGAACTACCATATAACATTTTACTTGGCCGTCCATGGATCCATGCTTTAAAAGCCGTTCCGTCAACATACCACCAATGCCTCAAGTTTCCTTTTGACGGTACAGAAGTCACCATATACGGAGACCCCGACCCTTTTCAATATTGTACCAATTTAAGGGGTATCTCCGAAAACTGAGTACCTATTAACCGAGAAGCACCTAGCTCCTCGTCATCCAAGTACATCGACCCCTCCACACTCACGTCATCTTCCACATCGGCTCCATCCACGTCTTCCGCCATACAACCACCTTCCACCAACCCTAAGACTGAATCAACTGTCAAAATCCAGGACCTTGGCTGCGGAGAATTCAAACTGCACACAGCATACAACATCACAACAATGCCTAGATCTCCTAAGGACTATGGTCGGCCATGTTTCCGAATGGAACCTCAGGAAACCTTCATAGTCCCACCAAATACAGTTTTTATCAAGTGGGGAGACATGAGTGAGGAAGACCTTGCTGATATCACAGGATGGATCTATAAGGATACGGTCACATTACCCCCATTACCAGTTCAAATATATGGCAAAGGTTATGACTTCATGAAGGCTAAAGGCTACGATGGTACTAGTGGCCTAGGAAAAGACAAAACAGGCCGAAGGGAACCCATAGAAACTTTTCAAATTCTGAAGTATCTTGGATTAGGGTTTGGATCACTTGCCAATGGTGATCAACGTACCCTGGACTTTTAAATGAGCGAGTACATGCTTCTGACAGTGTCGAGACTACTAGGGAACCCCTCACCGAAACTGACTCCCACGAGTGGGAATTTGGCTCAAAATGATCCCTAAGTGACTGTTGTCTTGATGATTTGTTTGTCGAACCAAGGGAATTGACCTCTGAACAACGATTTGGAAAACATTCAAAATTGAACAGGCACCAAATAGTCAAAGCCCTAGTACCACTTCCCATAACACACAACAGCCATCATCTGACCCCCCTCAGTCTAATCTATCCGAAGAGTCAGACAACATTGATAACCAGGGCTCTGCAACCTTCACTCCCTATTACGACAATGAATATGACACTAGTGAAGGAGAATATTGGATAGAGTCTGATGTAGAGTTGGATGATGATAACCTCATCTACAACATCAACGAATCCATCTGCATGTTGTCTGCATCCTCACCCCAATTCACTAGCCTTGACGATGGCATCTCTTTAGTTTACCCTGAACTAGTCAACTGGGACCAACAAGGACCGCCAGTTCTGGACACATTCCAAAATGAAGAAGCCATTGCCGAATTCATGGGATTACGAGAAGACATACCCAGTGGGGACCACAAATCAGGACTTGCTATTGATTTAGATTGCACCGCATACTTCGGCAAGATTGTTCAGTCCTCTAGTCACAAAAATAAAAATAAAGCAAAAAATGAAACGTCTCTAGGTGAAAACCGAAAGGCACCTCTTGATGATAAAATAGTAAAAATAAAGGACGTATCTGCGGGTGAAAACCTCTCTGAGGCGCCCAAAGATGGAGGACTGGACTTTCTCCCCGTGCAACAAGAGAAATCAACCATGCTTATTGAGGACACAATAGAGGATAACATTTCAACTGCATGGTCCTATGCAGACATGCCAGGATTGGACCCCAAACTGGTTCTGCATCATCTGCCACTATTACCCAATGCTAAACCAGTCAAACAGAAGTTGCGCAAAATGCACCCTCAAGTTGCCCTATTGGTCAAGGCTGAGTTAAATAAATTACTGGAGGCCGGATTCATAAGGTCTATAGATTATGCTGAATGGATTTCCAATTTAGTGCCGGTGACAAAGCCAAATGGGCTGATTCGGGTATGTACAGACTTTCGGGATCTAAATAAAGCATGTCCAAAGGATGACTTTCCTTTGCCCAACATTGACATCATAGTTGACCTAACTGCAGGACATGAGATGCTATCCCTCATGGATGTTTTCTCTCGGCTATAATCAAATCCGCGATCGCTTCCTCGAGGATCAGATAAAACAACATTCACGTGCCCATGGGGTACATACGTTGGAATGTCATGCCCTTCGGTCTTAAAACGCA
The DNA here is from genome assembly GCA_007258455.2 of Sequoia sempervirens. Lineage (NCBI taxonomy): Eukaryota > Viridiplantae > Streptophyta > Pinopsida > Cupressales > Cupressaceae > Sequoia > Sequoia sempervirens. The sequence goes on from VDFB02023118.1 coordinate 10,621, forward strand.
AGTGCCACGTATCAAAGGGCTATGACCACGCATCTTCCATGACATGATGCACAATATAATGGAGGATTATGTAGATGACCTATTGGCCAAATCAACAACAAGGAAAGATCATTTGAAGGTACTCGACAAAATTTTCAAGAGACTGGAAGAGTACAAAGTTCGGCTAAACCCTAAGAAGTGTGTTTTTGGGGTCACCTCAGGTAAACTATTGGGGTACATAGTTTCCCAAAGAGGCATAGAGGTCGATCCGGCAAAGTTCAAAGCAATCATAGACATGCCTCCACCCAAAGGGATCAGTGAACTCAGAACTCTGCAAGGCAGAGTACAATCTATTCGCCGTTTCATAGCTCAATTGGCAGATAAGTGCCACCCATTCCAGTACTTGTTGCGCAAAGGTGTCCCCTTTGTATGGATAGATAAATGTCAAGAGGCCTTCCAACAAATCAAAGATTATCTGCTATCAACACCAGTCCTCATGTCGCCTATTCATGGAAAGCCATTAATTCTATACATCTCGACCACTAATTCAGCACTGGGGGCATTACTGGCCCAAAATGATCATGAAGGGAAAGAAAGAGCAATCTATTACATCAGCCGCACACTGATAGGTTATGAGTTGAACTACACATACATTGAACGTGCATGCCTCGCGGTTGTCTTTGCAGCCCAAAAACTAAGGCATTATATGCTCAATCATCAGACACAACTGGTGGCCAAGATTGACCCATTGAAATACCTCTTAAGTCGAGCAGCGTTAACAGGTCGGTTGGCAAAATGGGTCATGATCTTAAGCCAGTATGACATACAGTATGTTGAGCGCAAGGAAATAAAAGGGCAAGTAATAGCAGATCAACTAGCAGATGCACCGATTCAAGCCACTCATCCATTAGTAACTGATTTTCCTGATGAGTCCATTTTTCATGCAGAATCGGCAACACCATGGAAGCTGTATTTTGATGGGTCTCATACTGGTCATGGCTCAGGCGTTGGAATCTTGTTCATCACACCACAAGAGGATTCAATTCCTAAGTCATTTCGAATCACTTTCCCTTGTACAAATAACATTGTTGAATACGAAGCACTAGTTACAGGTCTCAAGTTGGCAATCAAATGGAAAATTCAGACATTGCTTGTATTCGGGGATTCCCAGCTAGTAATCAACCAAGTGAATGATGACTATGAAACAAAGGATGAGAAGTTGCTTCCCTACAAGAGGATGGTGGATAGTTTCCTGACGAACTTCCAATCGATTTCTTTTGAACAAATCCCCAGGGCACAGAATAAGGCAGCCGACACAATGGCCACTATTAGTTCTCTCTTGGACATCCCTAAAAATGTGTCACAATTTGAGTTCCTTGTAGAACAGCTGTTGATACCGGCATATGATATCCTAGAGTCAGAAATGGTTTGCGAACTTGTTGGTCCCAACTCGCCTTGGTATCAGGACATTTATGAATATCTCAAGACTCAAACCCTTCCATCGAACCTATCCAATAACCAAAGGAAGTCCTTCATTCGGAAATCGGCAAGATATGCCATTTTCAGTAACACCCTATACCGCTGTAGTTTCGACGATACCCTCCTTAGATGTCTTGACACCGGCGAAGCATGTATGACCTTACGAGAAGTACACGATGGTATATGCGGATCTCATTCGAGTGGTCCTACGCTATCTAAGAAACTGACGAGACTCGGGTATTATTGGCCGACAATGGAAAAAGATGCAATTGAATATGTCAGGACTTGTTGCAAATGTCAAATACACAGTGACTTGGTCCATGCTCCAGCACAGGAACTTCAGCCGATCACTTCTCCTTGGCCTTTCGCTCAATGGGGACTCGACCTCGTGGGTAAGATTCATCCAACCTCATCCAATGGCCATAAGTTCATTATCACCGCCACTGAGTACTTCACAAAGTGGATTGAAGCCATCCCGTTGACATACATTACTGGTAAAATATCAAAGTTTATCCTCAACTACATCATTTTCGGTATGGCCTTCCACAGTCCATCATCACTGACAATGGACGTCCGTTCAAAAACCAAGACGTCCGTGAGTTATGTGAGCAATTCCATATCCAACACCACTTTTCATCCCCATATTACCCCCAAGGAAACGGCCAAGCTGAGGCGTCGAATAAAACCATTGTCAAGATCCTTAAAAATACTGTTAATGACGCTGGCCGTGATTGGCACATACAACTTAACCCTGCTCTGTGGGCTTACCGAACTAGCATTCGTACGCCTACGGGAGCCACCCCATTCGCCCTGGTCTTTGGCACTGAAGCCATCTTACCCATTGAGGTCGAAATTCCTTCACTACGAGTCTCTTTGAAGGGTCTAACTAATGAAGAGGAATACCGACAATCACGCTTGCACGAGCTGGAAATGCTGGACGAGCGAAGACAAAACTCACTAAATCACCTCCAAGCATATCAAAACCGCCTTTGTCACAGCTACAATAAAAAGGTTATGGTCAGAAAGTTTGACATTGGCGACCTGGTTCTCATGCAGAACCCTAAGAACCAAGCAGACAGAGAAAAGCCAGGAAAATTTGAACCAAACTGGCTGGGTCCATACATTATCATATCTTCTTTTGGTTCTGGAGCATATCAATTGGCAACTCCAGATGGGGAACAGTTGACTGAGCCCATCAACAGTTTACATCTCTGAAAGTTCTATGCATAGCATCAGAAGATGGAGCTGAAAACCATAAAATACAAAAAAATCGTCACCTTTATTTACTGCAAGCTAGGAGGTGTAACAAAGGTCAACCATGGAAGATGAAGACTTAGGGTAACATTGTTCCTTTTGTTTTCATTTTATTTCCTTTGTGATTTGTTATTTCATTGGAATCTTAATGTTATTGTGCTAACCCCTTTAACAAATCTGATTTTCCCTTGATTACATTGGTGAAAACCTGGGAAACAGGCGCCATGCGTAAGCAATCATTGCTCTGCCATCTACTGTCACTTGGTCTAAACTTGGCTTAGGATGAAAGGTATCTTCGCCGCTATTCCACAAATCGCCATCACATCCTACTCTACCTGTCATAGTCGATGAATGATTGACATCAAGTCCTAACGACTGTCCGTCCAGCAAGTCAGTAGCATCCTATCCGTATTCCTTGCAAATTGCTAAGTCTTAAACCTGACTGGGGGAAAAATGTTTACCATGCAACTATAGTGGATGTCCCTCAAAAAGACAAAAACATCATAAAATGTCCTAAAAAAGACAAAAACATCATAAAATGTCCTGAAAAAAGACAAAAACATCATAAAATGTCCTGAAAAAAGATAAAAACATGGCAAAAAGTCCTGAAAAAAGACTTAAAAATCATAAAACGTCCTGAAGAAAACATCAAACAAAATCATTAGACCACTCGAAGAACATGAACACACTCTCATTTTTGGTCAAAGTCAATCACGTCAAATCAGTCTTTGTCATTTGTTCGAACTACGTTGTCTCTGCGCATTTGCTACGTAGGCAAGACTCATATTTGAGTCCCCGAGACATTAGGTCAGTCCTTTTAGGTTTGTCAAAATAAAATCATGACGCAATCTTCGTTCATCAAGACAAATTCATTGGTCGTGTCGAACTACGAGGTCTCTGAGTGTATGACGTAGGCAAGGCCATCTATCGATGAGCCCCCGAGGCCGCACTAGGTCAGTCCATTAGGGTTCGTGGCAAAACATTGGCACACACGTCAAAAGTCTTCACTTATTTTCTGTACGGGAAAACTCCTGAAACAAAGTAAAACAATCATTTGTTCAAACATGGCCGATCTCATCAACACATCACTCATGTCATCAGGGCAATATCGGCATATAGTCAAACACAAGTCAAACTCGGTCAAAGCAAGTCAAATCATCATAAACCAGCCAAACCGTCAAATTTTGGTTAAATCTTCAGATGAGTCCTTCTGAACGATAACCTCTGTCATTTACGCCTTAGGATGTGTCCTTCCTAGGCATTGTCATCATCATTTCGGCATTTCGAGTGATCCTCTTGACATTTAAAAGATCACTCTTTGTGACATCGGTATTCTTCAGATGTGTCCTTCTAAAGAACCAACTCTGTCATTTATGCCTTAGGATGTGTCCTTCCTAGGCATCGTCATTATTTTGAGGGACCCCTTACGACCATTAGGGATCGAATCCTCTATTCATCGGCATTATTCAGGATGTGTCCTTCTTGAATTCACCAATTCTCGGCATTTTCCAAGGTCAATCAAAACTTTAAACATTTCAACATCTCAACATTATCAAACATGGCATCTTGGCATTAGAATAGTGGATATTCAGACACACTTGGCAAACACTTGACAATTGTCTTTTGAGCTTTTATCATGTTATTAGTTTTTCAGCGAGATCCCACTAAGCAGGATTTAGAGAAGCAGCGACGTAGCATGACAATTGACACACATGACTACTAGCTTCTCAGCGAGGTCCTGATTCTGGGATCTAGAAAAGCAACGACATATCATGATAGAGACTTTATTTTTGTAGTTTGACAATCATGTCACTAGTTTCTCAAGGATGTCCTGGAAACAGGATTTAGAGAAGCAACGACGTTTCATGATCTATCCTTGTCTTTTTCTGCTTGTGGGTGATTATGACAAAAGGACTGGGACAATCACGCTCTTAGTATGAGTCATAACCATCCTTGTCTGTGACTGTTTTGTCTTAGGTAATGGTGCGACCTTGCACACCTTGATCTATGTCATATCATGGTGTTTGTTGACCATTACAATAGTTTGCCCAATGATGATTAAGAGCAATAAATATTAAAAGTCCTACAGTAAAGTTTTGAAGGATTTGGTCTAGGAATTAACATGCATTTTCATAGGGCTCATGTCTTCTCTTCTTCGATCTGGTCATCTTCTCTCATCAGTCTCATCATCTTCTCTAGTCCATCCCACGATGATATCCTATGACATCCAAAAACATAAGTGCATACATGCTCATATACATTGCATTAGGTCCATACATACATCATCCATGACATTAAATCGTATACATAAGCACAAGCATTGCATTAACATAATCATTAGCATTGCATTAGCATAATCATCAACATTGCATCTTTTACATAAATACATCATGCACATCAATAACATAATCATATAAATAAGCATTGCATCACCACGACATCAAAATCACAAATAGGCATCACAAGACATACATGGCATCATAAATTAAGAATCATACACCATACATAGCATAATACATAATGCATAGAAAATCACATAACACATGTAGGTCGCATCAAAACTGCATCATCATATAGAATCATCTCAAAAATATACAATGTCACAGGATAGAGTCAATGCATATCCCAAAAATGGAGCTCGCAAGCTCAAATAATATAGTGTGTCACAATACAAATATGCCCTAGGGAAGGCTCTCATCATCCCTCGGGGAGAAGAATGTGGCAGAGGCAACTCTGTCACGGGTGCTGAAACAAGGGATGGTCCTGTAGTGGCCTGTGTCTGTGACGCTGACGGAATACTGAGTGAAGGCATCATCTCAACAGTAGTAAACACCTGTGAGGTCACTACGGCTGGACTCTGAGTGATGGAAGGATCTGTAACTGGCGGCTGTACTTGGCCTGACCTCTGCACTGAACCAATGAAACCATGACTATGCCCTGAATGAGGACTCGGAGTATGCCTGCGGGAATGGTGTGACCTGTGGCCTGACATGTGTCCTGTGGAAGTTGACCCCCCGACACTGGTATGGCTCCTGGTACCACTGCCACTGCCCAATCTATGCCCACTGCCTGTCCTCGTATGTGATCGGGACAAGGTAGGATCCCGCTGCTCTGGTGGCACTGCCTGCTCATAAAGCGTCTTGTACTGCCCCAACCTGGTGCTCACCCTGGCAAGCCCCCGAGCCATGTCCCCTGTAGGTCCTGTGCATAGGGCCGCAAACTTTGTGCACCACTGCACCGCATCCTGCTGGCGGATCACCGCTTGATCCTGCTCTACACAGGCTACCTCTAGTGTCAACTGTAGAGACCTGACCTGTGCCAGGTTGGCGTCTAATCTCTGCTGAAGGTCTGCCACTCTCTGATCTGCTATGGCATCTGACGGCAACTCTGAGGACGGTATCTCCTCCTCCCCCTCCACCATCCGCCATCTAAGAAGTCTCTCGGCCTCGCCTATGGTATCATCCTCCTCGTCATCGTCATCATCATCCTGCCCTGCCACCTCCACCTCCTCCTACCCTGCCACCTCCGCCTCCTCCCCTGCCACCTCCACCTCCACCTCTGGTATCCTGACATCCACCTCCACATCCTCCTCCTATCTCTCCCCCTTCGCCTCCTCCTGTACCCTCACCTCTGGCTCCCCCTCCTGTCTCCCCTCGCCCTCTCCCTCCTGTCTGGGCTGCTCCTCCATCTCCCCCTCCTCACCAACCTCGGGGATAGCATCTAACGCTACCCTCACCATGCGCTGTCGCACCCTGCAACCTGGTACCTGGCCGTCTCGCCTCTGCCTCCGGCCGTCTCCGCCATCATCTCCACCCCAGCCCCCATCTCCACCCCAGCCTCCATCATCTCCACCCCTCCCCCTGTCCCTGCCTCTGCCCCTGCCTCTACCCCCGTCTCTGCCTCTGCCACCTCGTCTGGCTCGTGGCACTTGCGGAATCACTGACCGCCTGTCAACTGGTGCTGGCCCGTCAGGATCTGTCAATGGCACGGGTCTGCATGCTTGCCACCATAGGTCATAGGCTGGCGTCGTACCTGGATCCGCTGCTCCACCTCTCCAACCCCAGGCCTGGGCTACTAACCTGTCTATCTGTTGTGTGGCAAATGCCACTGGGATGGCCGGTCCCCATGCATACTCTCTGGAAGATCTGGCATACTATGTCGTCCCCACAGGCACATCCTGCTGCTCACCAAACTATCTCAACACATGCTGCGGAAGGTACATCTCAATGATCAAGGACGTTTGCACTATCCTGCCAATAAGGTATTTGTACTACCTGCAAAGGCTGAGGTGCTCATCCTCATCATCCCATGCCTCGCAATCCCTGTACGGCCTCCAGATGAACGTCACCATGGTATCGATCCGATGCTGCCACCATCCTGTCTCGCCCATGTGGGTCTGTTGTAATGCGCCGACATAATAATAGGAGTAGGGCGTCCCCGCGGCAAGCTGTGGTCTATCAATAGGAGGGAAAAATATGGCAATGTGCTCCCATGCCCAGATCATCATAAGGGTGGTCCCATAGGAGATACTCTCTCCTCTCCTGTATACCACATCATGCAGCTGGTGATATAGCGTCCCTAGCAGGCAGGGACCCCATGCATAAACTGTCCTGTCTCGTCTCATGCCGAATAGGACGTCACCCCAACCAATCAGAAATCCATGTCCTCTTCGATCAAGAACCAAAATGCCAGCAATCAGAGTCGCTAGGAATGCATCGAAGCGCCCATAGTGCTCTGCTAGGAAATCCCAATGTATCTCGTAACCCTGAATGCCGAGCCCAGCACCCTGATCCTAATAGTACGCATGAAAGGTCTGCTCGCCGTGACGTGGATCATACACAATCCGCTCCCCTCGAATAGGAATCCAGAGAATACGGTAGACGTCCTCCAAGGTGATGGTGGCCTCACCTGTCGGCAGGTGGAAGGAACAGGTCTCCGAATGCCACCGCTCGCACAAGGCCGTCAACAATCCCCTGTTCGCCGGAATGGCGGGCATGAACGCAGCATAAAATAGACCCAAGCGCATCAATCGTCGCCGCTCTCATGGGCCCAGTTGATCGGCAAACCGAAAGGTGGTCGGTCTGCTCTCTCTCGTATAAATAGGGGCAAGCTGCCTCTGCAAAAAGATGAACAATGCATTAGCACCTTTTTGGACAACTGTAATCATCATGGACAACAACTAAGGGCATGAAAGCATCAAAGCAAGTTTAATTAAGGAAACAGGCAATTGCGGTGCAACAAAGCAATTGCGTCGCAAAAAAACAAATGCGTCGTTCGCCATATCAAATGCGACAGGATAAGGCGACTGTGTCGCTAGATGACGTTTGCGTCACGAAATTATGCGGTTGCGTTGCAACATTGCGAATGCGGCACGGCATTGCAATTGTGACATTCAAATAAGCGCTTGCATCGCGAAATAACGATTGCGGCACTTTAGCGGTCAAATGCGACTTTGTCAGTCACTTGCGTCGCACGAATTGTCAAATGCGGCGCAAACCGCCGGTGCGGCTCATTTTTTCCTTTGCACTTGCGCCGCAACGCATCAAATGCGTCGAACGCGAAATCAATTGCGGCTTACGCGAATGCATATGCATCGCGGCGCATTCGTTGTCTACCCTAGAAAGCATTAAAAAACACGTAAAACGGTAAAATGACAAAGTAAGTTTAGGGTACATACCGCCGGCTCTGAGCCCTCTGGCCGTCTGAAGGTCCTCACGATCTCCCCACGGTGCTCTGACACTGGAATAACCATCTTCACTGCTGCGCCTTTCGCTCTGAGCTCTCAGGTTCGCGAAGTGAATAGTGAAAATGAATTGACTTTTACCCCTTTGTCAACCTATTTATAAGGTCAAAATGACTTTTTTTCAAACATGGTCAATATTGGAGGCTCATTTGAACACCTTGGACTTCCTCGTAAGTTGCTTTAAACATGTCAGAATCTGAAACCGACTACGCCGTTGTTTTTCTGGGTATCAAATTGATTTATCGGGACCCTTTGCAAATTTTTCTGGCGCCGACCCAAATTTTGAAAATTTCCCGAGGGGGCAAGGATACTTTGTACCTTCGCTGGGGCATATTCTTGACTTATTTTTCTTTGTCACAATGCGACAAGCGACATTATGACAAAGAGGGGCAAAATGTAGACACCTAAAAATAACCTAGGCCTGCAAGCTTCATTTTACCACTTTCGTCCTAGTATAATTAGGTCATTTAATTATGTCATTGGTCCACATTCGACTATTGATTAAATAATTCATAATTATTTAATTAATTCATGTCATTTGTTTCTCCTTGATTATTAAATAAATAAATATTATTTATTTATCTAATACGTCACTAATTATCTAAATCTTCCTTTAATTAAATAAATTCCTTAATTTATTTAATTCCCCTTTTGTCATTTATTTCTTCTTGATTATTAAATAAATAAATTTTATTTAATTACGTCACTAATTAGGTCCCCTTTCTTTCCAAAATTAAATAGATTCTAATTTATTTAATTTTTGTCCACTTTCCACTATAATTAAATAATTATTTTAATTATTTAATTATTCATTAGCTTTTTCTCTCATTAAAATTAAATAAATTTGATTTATTTAATTTAGTCAATTCTCTTGAATTTTGAATTAAATCATTATTTAATTCAAAATGATTCCTTTTGTCACATTCCTCCATAATTAAATAATATTTTTATTATTTAATTATTTACTGGTCACCTGGAGTAAATAAATTTTATTATTTAATTTCTCCAACAACCTCTTTGTCTGTGCCAATCTTATCCTCCAGATCAAATCTTATCTTTTAACATCTCATTTAATTTCGACCCTTGATTGAATTATCTTATAATTCAATCTTAGCCATTCATTTCTTGACATTGCCCTAATTTTGACCTAACCCTAATTCTTATTGCAACATTCAATCTTGATCATTGATTCTAGGGTATTTGTCATCTTCTCATCCTGGCCACACGTTCAAAATTGTAGTTTTTATAAAATGGCAATTTTGTTCTTATTCCAGGGGGATCTCTCTCTCTCTCTCTCTCTCTCTCATACTTTTTTCTATCCATTTTAGGTTATGGTCATTGTCATTTACAGTCATTGTCATTTTAGTGTGAAGTCATTTCTCTTATACAAATCCTTCAACACTTGCATAGGGCTTTGTCATTTGTCATAGTTGCTCATTTGAAATATGAGGGTATCTTTATTTACTGCAAGCTAGGAGGTGTAACAAAGGTCAACCATGGAAGATGAAGACTTAGGGTAACATTGTTCCTTTTGTTTTCATTTTATTTCCTTTGTGCTTTGTTATTTCATTGGAATCTTAATGTTATTGTGCTAACCCCTTTAACAAATCTGATTTTCCCTTGATTACAAGAGTAGAGAAGAGAAGGGAGGGACAAAGATATATGAGGGTTGATGATTCAATGTATAGGGTAGAGGGTTGAGAATTGAGGGTATAACATTGAGGACCTATAGGGTTGATGGTTTAGGGTATAAGGTTTAGGGTACATATGGTTGAAGGATTAAGGTTGAGGTTCCAATGTATAGGGTAGAGGGTTTAGGGTTTAAGGGTTGAGGGTTGAGAATTGAGGGTTGAGGGTTTAATGTATAGGGTAGAGGGTAGAGGGTAGAAGGTTTAAGGGTTGAGGGTTTAAGGTTGAGGGTATAGGGTTGGGGGATTAGGGTTGAGGTTCCAATGTAGGGTAGAAGGTATAGGGGTTGAGGGATTAGGGTAGAGAGTTTACTTGGGTTTAATGGTTGAAGGGTTAAGAGATTAGGGTTGAGGGTAGAGGACATTGGGTTGAGGGTAGAGGTTTTAAGGGTTTAGGGTTTAAGGGTTGAGGGTTGAGGGTTTAGGGTTTAGAGTTGAGTGTTTAAGGGTTTAAGGGTTGAGGGTATGCGGTCGAGGGATTAGGGTAGAGAGGGAGGGATGGAGGGAGGGAGAGATGGAGGGATAAGTGAGATAGAGAGGAGAGAAGAGGAGGGAGGGACAAAGATATATGAGGGTTGAGGATCAAATGTATAGGATAGAGGGTTGAGAATTGAGGGTATAGGGTTGATGGTTTAGGGTATTGGATTGAGGGTTGAGGGTATTGGGTTTAGTGAAATTGGAAACATAACTTGGTATGTTTGAAAAATGGGTCCAAGAAATGGGGTCTCTCGGTGATGTAAATCACCAAAAGACCCCATTTCTTGGACCCATTTTTTCAAATAGGCCACTACATTGCCAATTTCACCAAATTGGCAAGCTAGTGGGACCACTAGCTTGCCAATTTAGTGAAATTGGCAACCTTACTTGGCCTGTTTGAAAAAATGGGACCAAGAAATGGGGTCTCCTAGCGATACTAAATTGGAAGCCTAACTTGGCCTGTTTGAAAAAATGGGTCCAAGAAATGGGGTCTCTTAGTGATGTAAATCATTGAGAGACCCCATTTCTTGGACCCATTTTTTCAAATAGGCCACTACATCACCAATTTGACTAAATTGACAAGCTAGTGGGCCCACTAGCTTTCCAATTCGATGAAATTAGCAACCTAACTTGGCCTATTGAAAAAATGGGTCTAAGAAATGGGGTCTCTGAATAAATCACCATGAGACCCCATTTCTTAGATCCATTTTTTCAAACAGACCAAGTTAGGTTGCTAATTTCACCGAATTGGCAATCTAACTTGGCCTCTTTGAAAAAATGGGTCCAAGAAATGGGGTCTCCTGGTGATTTACAAATGGGTCCAAGAAATGGGGTCTCCCAGTGATTTACATCACCAGGAGACCCCATTTATTGGATCCATTTTTCAAACAAGCCACTACATTACCAATTTCACTGAATTGGCAAGGTAGGGTAGAGGGTTTAAGGGTTTACGGTTTAAGGGTTAAGGGTTTACTATATAGGATTAATGGTAGAGGGGAGATAGAGAGAGGGAGTGAGAGATAGAGTGAGAGAGAGAGAGGGAGTGGGAGAGAGATAGATGGTAGAGGATTGGGAGAGAGATAGAGGGTAGATAGATAGAGGGTAAAGGGTTA
>VDFB02023119.1:0-26822 GCA_007258455.2 Sequoia sempervirens
TCATCCTTTGTGAGGAATTCATCATTAACTTGTCTGATAACCAACAAGGAATCCCCAAAGACTTTCAAATGTGTAATATGCCACTGTTTTGAAAATTCTAAGACCGGTGAGGAGGGCTTCATATTCTGCCATATTGTTGGTGCAGGGAAACGCTATCCTGAATGATTTTGGGATGTAGTCACCTTGAGGGGTGACTAAGAGAATTCCTGCCCCAGATCCACTGTGAGTGTATGAGCCATCAAAGTATAACGTCCAAGTTGGTGCTTCTGTTACTGTGTAGATTCCTTCATCCGGGAATTCAGTGTCTATTGGGTATGCATCTACTAGTGGTGCTTCAGCCAACTGATCAGCAATAACCTATCCTTTAATAGCTTTGCGCTCTACATACTCAATGTCAAATTCAATTAGTAGCATGACCCATTTGGCCATGCGGCTAGTCAAAGTAGTTCTAGATAACAGATATTTCAAAGGATCAATTTTAGCAATTAATTTGACTGGATGACTGAGCATGTAATGGCGGAGTTTCTGTGTACTGAAGACCAGCGCAAGGCACGCTTTTTCCATAGGAGAGTAACTTAACTCATAGCCGACTAGTGTTCTGCTGATGTAGTAGACTGCCCTTTCTTTGAGTGACTCATCGTGTTGTGCCAATAATGCCCCCAGTGCGACTGAGGTAGCAGAGATATAAAGTAGGAGGGGTTTTCCTGGAATGGGCAGCATCAGAATCGGGGGATGAGCTAAATATTCCTTGATTTTGTCAAAACCCATTTGACACTGTGGGGTCCATCGGAAGGTGGAATCTTTCTTCAGGAGATGGGTAAACGACTGACATTTATCTGCAAGCTGGGCTATGAACCGACGGATAGACTGCATCTTTCCCTGGAGGCTCCTTAGCTGTTTGAGATTGCGTGGAGGGGGCATGTCGAGGATAGCCTTGACCTTAGCGGGATCAACCTCAATGCCCCGGCGAGAGACTATGAAACCTAACAACTTTCCAGAAGTGACCCCAAAGACACACTTTTTTGGATTCAGCCGCAACTTATAATGCTCCAACCGCTCAAATATCTTCTTCAAGATTGCAGGATGTTCTGCTCGTGTTCTGGATTTCCCCAGTAGGTCATCAACATAGTCTTCCATGATGATGTGGATAAGGTCATGGAAGATAACCGTCATGGCTCTCTGATATGTCGCCCCCGCATTTTTGAGACCGAAGGGCATGACATTGTAGCAGAAAGTGCCCCAAGGCGTGGTGAAGGCGGTTTTGTGTTGGTCCTCAGGTGCGATTCGGATCTGGTTATACCCGGAGAAGCCATCCATTAGGGACAACATCTCATGTCCGTCATATCGCATCTAACATGTCACATGGGTGGGGAAGTCGCTTCAAGTGTGCTTGCCGCTGGAGATCCTAAGTCTCAGACATATCCTAATGTCACCATTTGGTTTAGCAACCGGGCACTATGTTGGAGATCCATTCGAGTAGTCGATTGGCCTCGAGCAACTTCCGCTTCCGTTAAACTTTCTAATTCCTTCTTGAATGACGGCGATGCATCTTTGGTGAAGTTTTTGTTGACAGTTTAGCTGCCTGTTGATGTCCAGATTGGAACCACCAAGGGATCTAAGTTCGCATGTCTGAATATGACCAAGCCGGGTTAACAATTCCTCCTGGAGTAGCTGCGCAAAGATTGGAAACTCTTGTTCGGAGAGTGACTTGGCTACATAGGTGATCTTAGGATTTTCAGTAGTTCCCAAATTAATCTCTTGCGTCTCTTCAATTAGAATAGATGATTTGGTAGATAGCTGAGTTCCTATAAGGGGAAGATGAACATCTCCATCTTCTAGCGCCTCTTTGAGGTTTTCGCCATCAGATGCGTCCTTTATTTTTACTTTTTCCAGGTCACGAAGTGCCTCGAGGAGGTTTTCACTAGATGACCGTTTGTTATTCTTTTTATTCTCACTTTTGCGACTGGAGTGTTCATCCTCCCCCAATCCCATGAGGTTGACATATGTATCCGCAGACATAGTGACAGGTGTGCTAGTTCGTAGGTCCCAATCAATGAGCTCAGGATGGCAAAGGGATAGGCTAATGGTGCAGACGGATAGGCATTCAAACATGGAGGATAGGTCGACGTGATCGACGTCATCGTACGCACGTATGATGGATTCTTCCTCGGGTATGTCTTCCAATAAGCCGTCGTCCACAACTACACTATTGGAGGCATTAGACAATGTTTCGGGGCCCTTTTGCTTTCTGTCATACCCAATGCCCACATTCTTTGGTAACAGACATGTATCAATGGGTTGTAATCGCCCTTGTTCTTGCTTTCCTAGACCTCTGCCTTGATAGTTATGCTTTTCCATGAACTTTGTCGGCCAGGGGTACTTTTCTTGGAAGTATTCCTTGAGAGGAGTTTCTGGCGGAGGCTCTTCTCGGTAAATTCATTGGCTTATGTCTTCTTCGGGCGCATCTGTCTTGATACTTGGGGATACAAAGGTGGTGGTAGGGATCTTCGTGCCGCTGAAGGTGACAGTCTTGTCTTCCTTTGGGGTAGCACGGGAAGGTTGACCGTACTCGTGTGGCGATGGTGGCATGGTCGCCACATTAAGAGAAGTGTGCATTTTGTACTCGCCACACCCTTTGTCAATGATCTGGACTTTTGTGAACGTAGGCTCAGTGGGGGAGGATGGAGTGGTTTTTGCAGTGGATGGTGGATGAACGGGTGATGATTGGGATGCCCCCATTTCAACCCCAGGACAATAATGTAGATGGGGAAATGATGCCTCTAGAGCGAGGCAATATTCGAATGGTTGGGGGTCGGCATAGATGGTGACCTCCTGTCCATCGACTGGGAATTTGAGGCATTGATGGTAGGTGGAGGGTACGGCTTGCATAGCATGGAGCCATGGATGGCCGAGGAGGAGGTTATATGGTAAGTCCAGATCAAGGACATGACAGGTGATGTACCGAACCACCGGTCCAACTTGGACAGGAAGATTGGATTTATCCCCTCTCAATTCCTTTCTGCATTGTCATAAGCCTTGATTGTAATAATATGGTTGCTTAAGTTTGCTTGGGTATACCCCACCTGCTTTATGAATTTTAAAGTGCACAAGTTGAGGGCAGAGCCATTATCTACCAAGACCCTTTTTACTTTATGTCGAAGCAACCATAATTTACTTCAATATGTAGGGGGCGGTTGTGATTGGTGCCAATGTTGGGCATATCATTGTGGCTGAAGTGTAGTTGGTGGGATGAATCCAGGTGTCCTACCAAGGCTTGGAACTGTGTAGGATCCATATTATTAGGCACATGAGTTTCCTGTAGAGCTCTATTGAGGATTTCTTGATACACAGGGGAAGACTTGAGTAAATCCAAAATGGAGATATGTGTAGGGGTCTTTCCCAGGTGATCAAGGATATTGTACTGGGAAGTTACAGGAGTCGGTTGAGCAGGTGCGGAGGCTGCAGGAACGGTGATACGGGCCCGTCGTGTGGTAACAGCACATTGGGGGTCTTTAGCTTTGACATGTATCATGGATACATGAGGTTCTACCTGCTCAATGTAATGAATAACGCCCTCGTAATTGAGGGGTACACTCTTGTAGCTCACGTTATTTGTGCTGTTATTTTGAGGATTACTACTGGAAGTGCTTGGGCCTTGGTTATGATTTGGGAAGGTGTTTTGATAGATCTGTAATTGAGCGTTGGATGATGGATCCTAACTAGGGTCAACCTTGATGTCACCTCGATCTATGAGATCCTGGACGTAGTTTTTGAGACCCTGACATTTATTCAAAGAGTGTCCTTTGATTTTGTGGAACTCACAATATTCATTTTCCCTAAACCATGCGGGCTTAGGTTTGGATTCATCAAGCGGCTTGGTGACAGGATACGTGATCGGGTAGCTAATTTGCAACAGTTTGTTGAAGACAACACTCAAGGGTTCTCCTAGTTGAGCATATTGGCGTTTATTGTTCCCTTGGTTATTTTGATTGGACTGTTGGGGAGGACGGGGCGTCCCTTGCGGTACAGATATGGCATTAGGCATGGATTGCTGTTGTTTCTGAGATGTGTTGGCTATGTGGACGTGTTTAGTGTCAGTGACACCATCATTCACTGCATTCTTGTTCTTGTTCCAAAAACGTGGCTTGTCATTGAAAGACCTTTCCCTATCTTGGTTATATATTTTGATGTGCCCTTTGGCAATAAGGGCACGCTCAAGGATGGGTCCTTTCTCCACTACCTCTGCGAAAGTGGTGACACAATGTAACCGGAAGTTGTGGGCCATGTCAGGATGGGAGTTCTCCACAAAAAGGGTGACCATGTCCTTCTCTTTCAAAGGGGTTTTCATTCGGCTGGCTAGGGCACGCCACCTCTGGAGGTAGCTAGTGAAGGTTTCCCCTTCACGTTGTTTCTCTTTGAGAAGATCCAGGGTATCAGTATCTTTCTCCAAGTTGAAGGAGAAGTAGGAGACAAACCTTTCTGACAAGTCCACAAAAGATTTTATAGATCCCTTGTCGAGGGTCATGAACCACCCTAGTGCGTCGCTTCCCAGACTTCGAGGGAACAGACGCAAGAGATAGTTGTCATTGTGGATCACTTCTTGACACTGGGAGTAAAACTCCCGCAGGTGGGCCTTTGGATCTTTGTTCCCCTTATACTTGTCAAATTTTGGCATCTCAAAATGTTTGGGGAAGGGGATCAATGAGATGGAGGGATCATACGAATAGGGGCATATATCTTCGAACTTGAACGATTGTTTGCTAGTCCCTTCCTGGAGATCCTTCAGTGCGGCTTTAATTTCCAGGATGTCCGCATTGGCTGGTGTGTTGGATGGATATTGATGATATGATGATTGTGGATTCTGAGAGGATGTTTGGAGATGGGCGTATGGATGAGGAGGTGTCACATCCTGCTGATATGCCAAGGGACCTTGTTGATAAAAAGGTTGCTATTGCGAGGGGGGATATGGATTGGCTGGGTAGTTGTGGGTGGCGTACTGTTGGGAAGTGTGGAGAAAGTGTTGTTGGTTAGCTTGTGGATATTGGGGGTGTTGATATGACTGTTGCGATGCCCCATAGGAGGGTTGTTGTGGATATTGTTGCTGGTTATAATAGTTGTAATGATGGGGCACTTGTGGATGTTGTTGTTGATGCATAGTTGACAGCTGTGGTTGGTGAGACGGGATGTTATGTGATGGTTGCACTTGCGGGCGTAAAATGGATGCAAGAAATGGAGATATGGTGGGGGCTGAAGGCCGGGGTGGATTTCCTTGCGGTTGATGTTGTGATGGTTGTGCTGAGAATAGGGGATTGACCAACAGTTGTTGTTGAGGTGGGGGTGCGATTGAGATGTTGTGTGAGGGAGGTTGTTGAGCACTAGTGGGAGCATGGGATTGGGGAGGTTGTTGGGATATGAACGATGATGATGGAGGTATGCTAGATTGGGGTGGCTGTTGAGCTATGAATGACGATGGTGGAGGAATGTTGGACTGGGGTGGTTGTTGGGGTATGAACGACGATGGAGGAGGAATGTTGGATTGGGACAATGGTGGAGGTTGGAATGATGATGGTGGAGGGACATTGGATTGGGACGATGGTGGAGGATTGGTTGCTCCTAGAGGTGGCTACAAAGAAGCGAAAGGGTTGCCCCCAGTGTTGACAGGGGGCGGGTTTGAAAGGGGCGGTGCCGGTAGCATTAATGGTTGTGGTTGCGGGATGTTTTGCGGCATGCCATAGGCATAGGGATCATTGGGATCAATGGTTTGAGGTGCTCCTGTGATCAAGATGGTGGGATGTGTGGGATTTCCAACGGGATACAGGACTGCGTTGCCGAATTCGGGTTGATGCCAACCTTCTATGGGGGCATACGAGCTACTAGGGATGTCATGTGAGCCTTGGGGGGCGTTAGATGTTGAGGTGCCATACTTGGATAAGTCGACACCTGACGGTAGCTTGACACCCTTGTCAATCAAGTGAGCCAAGATTTTGTCCCCATGTCTTTCAAAGAGGCGTTCTGTCATTTGTGCATTGACAGGGTTGCTAAAGTGTTCTTCGAACATGAGCTCGGGTTGATCGGCCATGTTTTCCTCCCCAGGGGGTGATGTGTTTTGACCATCCACATTGGATTGCGATGAGGTGCCGTTGTGGGGATCATGAGGGATATTAGCACCATAGTTAGGATCGGATGTGACGTTGACCGTGTTGATAGGATTTTGAGGGTTGTTTGATTGGGCATTTAGAGCTTGTTGGTCGGCCATTTTCTTTGCTTGTGATCAAGTTTGAACGGGCATGCAAGATGATGAAGTAGATCAAGATTGATTCAATTTTGATGGGAGATTAGTGGATGACGATTGATTAGGCCGATGTGGATTGGCTTGATGGGATCGGATTGGATTGATCGATAGATGTTGGATTTACCTGGATGTCGGGTTTTGATCCGAATAGGTTTGATGGTGTAGGGATCGGATTAATCTGATGATTAGGGTTGGATTGATGATAAGTATGACGAAGACCGAGATCCACAACCGGGTTTGAGAGGGATCCTTGGTAACACTAGGTATTGATTGAGAGGTGGATGTATGATAACGACACCGAATCCAACTTGAGATAGAAGCGGATTGATTGGGCCGAAAAGGATAACTGACTTAAGACGGATAGCGATCCTAAGCTAGCTATGATGATTACGATTAGGGATAAATACCTAGGTCAACTTGGATGGCAACTCCAACAAGGTTTATATGGAACAACGGGGATCGGAGATGAAAAATGGAATTAGGATGAATGGGTAGCGTCTTAAGGGAGACGTATGGCTCTCGAGACAAGCAGAAGAGTGTTCGGAATAAATGACCTTTAAAATGAAGGGATGGAGGCTCGAAATGGACGTTCAAAAGCTTATTTCGGATGCTAAATGGTCGTATCGATGGTCAAAATAGAGGGACAATGCATGCAAAGTGATGATATAGGGTGATCAAAGGACAGGTCCGCCACTGCACTAGGACAGGTCCGCCACTGGACTGGGACAGGTCCGCCACTGAATTAGGACAGGTCCGCCACTGAATTAGGACAGGCCCGCCACTGAACTGGGACAGGTCCGCCACTTCATTGGGACAAGCCCGCCACTGCACTAAGACAGGCCCGCCACTGAACTGGGACAGGTCCGCCAATGCACTAGGACAAGCCCGCCACTAAACTGGGACAGGTCCGCCAATGTACTAAGACAAGTTTGCTAAAGGATAAGGTCAAGTCCGCCGAAGGATGAGTTCAAGGTTGATGTTTTGATGGATGGCAAAGGCAAAGGACCCAAATTGTAGCAATCATAAAAAGACTTGACCAAACTGATAATCACTGGTTTTTTGCACAAAAAAGATAGTTCAAATAGCACAACCCTAAGATTAGTAGAAACGGGTATGGTCAACAAAGTCTTCTATTCTAGGATGCACATGGTTTCTAAGGAGTCCTCGATATACACCCGGTACGTGAGGCCCAAACCGTGAACACCAACCCGTTACAAGCGTGAGTCGGGAACCTTAGCGAGATACTAAAGGCTCGAACCAACTCTTCACGTCATCCCGACGCTTCGCCAATTACAACGTGGTTGGATTGAGGTACAGCTTTCGCTCTCCCCCCGTTATATACCCCGCTGGTACGCGTGGTTGGAATCGTCCCTTGGGGTGATGAAATCCCCAAGCAGGTCCCACTAAGAAATTGAAAAAGGGTGACAGAAAAGGACTTGGAAAGCTACGATTTCTCGTCACCCAGGATCGCCAAATAGCGCAAGGGGATTGGATACGTCAAATAGCTTTCCCAAACACGCCAAGCAAGGTTTATTGACACCCTTTTAGTTAAACTATGTTCCTATTTTACCAAAAGAAAATTTGGGAAAACTTGAAACTTTTACCTTCTGGAGGACAGGTCCGCCACTGTGCAGGGACACAGGTCCGGCCACTGCTAGGATGCCCGCCACCCACTAGGACAGTCTACCACTGAATCCAGGATGTGCCCGCCATCACTAGGGACAGTCTCCATCACACTCAGACGTGCCCGCCACTCCACTAGGACAGTCCGCCATCAACTGACAGCCCGCCATCAATTAGGACAGTCCGCCACTGCCAGACGAGCCCGCTACCCCTCGACAAAGTCCGGCCACTCCGGAAGACCAAATCACATCAGTAGGAGGACAGTCCGCCACTCTGCAACCTGGACCTGCAAGAATGTAAAAAATAGCAAACGTGAAAGAAAAAGACACGTTTGTGGGTCCCACCGGGCATGCCAGAAATGTGATAGGTTGAATTAGGTGGTTAGAAATCAAGCAACAAAATAAAGAGTGCAAATAAATGACTAAAACAACCTACACTTTGAGATTAGCCTAAGTTGGAAACAAAACAAGACAAAGCCACGAAATGAAACTTTATACCTTGCGTTGAGTCGATCCTTTGGTTGGCCCTTCGATCTTGGATGTGTATGCTCCTTAGATGGCACAAGATGTGTGATGTGAGATGCAAATGATGCTTGGAAACATGAGAAAAGCTAAGTGTGGATTGAGAAACAAAACTGCAAGAGTTTGGCTACACAAAATGATCTCCCCAAAATGAGAGAAAAGAGGGGGTATTTATAGGATTTTTGGGAAATCCTAGGGGAAATGGACGGTTGAGATTGATCCACCAAATATCAAGATGTAGGGCTAAGGTGAGTTGAGAACTCACAAGCCCTCACATCTTGACATGTGGCATGTGAGAAAAGCCCTAAAAGGTGAAGTGGACATGAGGTGGAAGGAAAAGGACATGACATGGAGGGGGTACAAAGTACCTTGGGATTGGACAAGATCTCCTCATAAAGGAGGTCCTTGTCCCTATGTGGGTGAGAGGACAAGTGGGGAATTAAAAATTCCTCAAATATCTATGGGGATGAGAGAAAGAATAAAGAATGAATAGAGGACATGTGGGAGAAGTGAAGGAATTAAAATTCTTTTTTAGGTGCCTTGGGGGATTAAAAGGTGAATTAAAAATTCACATGGGGAAGGGGGATGCCTTGTCCAAAAGGAGAAAGCCTTTAATAAGGTTGACTCAAGGACATGTGCCATAAATAGGATGAGGATTAGGTTAGGCTAATCAAATGATTAAGGTTGTGCAAGTACCCAGTTAGATAGGCTAATGACTGATTAGAGGCAAGTGGGAAATTATGGAGGATGTGACCTTAATGATGATTAAGGGTGTGCACATGTTAACCCTAGTTAATTAGAAGAAGATGAAGTAATTAAAATGGATTAGGGACCAACTTGCAAAAGTTGGAGGATGTGACCATGAGAGAGAAAAGATGAATTAAAAATGCATTTTAATTCAAAAGGGGAATATGACTAAATTAAATAAAAGGGGATATTTATTTAATTTAGAGGAGGAAAAGGGGTAAAGTATCAAATTAAATACTTTAGGACCTTTGTGCGAGATGCAGGGTATTAATTAAACAACTGGCTTAATTAATATTGTCAGAGGGGATGAGCAACCGGATGAATCAAGGAGACGCATTTGATCATATGGAAGTGATCAAAATTGGGCGTCTCGACAACTACTTGAGCTATGTTAACCTAATGATAGGTTCATTGTGATCATTCTCATGTTGAATGGACTTTTAGATAAATATTTTGTATAGTCCCTATCATTTTTCTCTTTTGTTAAACTAAATGAAAAATAGGACTTTTTACTGGTCTGTCTTCTTTTCTTTTTTTGTTATTTTTAAGATTTAAAGTTTTAAATAAATTTTGATTATGTTGGAATATTCTATTGATTTTTAATTTTCTGGGAGTCTTAATGTAATAAGATGAGATGAGCCACTTATTCTTGTGTTTGGTTTGATTTGGGTTATGACTTGATCTCTATTTATTTTTATTTGTCTTTATTTATGTCTTTTTATTCGCATGTATTTGTCATTTATTTTTCACTATTGTATCCTCATTTGTACTTTACTTTCATACACTTGTTTCTTGATTTGCCTTTATTTATGTCTCTTTATTCACATGTATTTGTCATTTATTTTTCATTATTGTATCCTCATTTGTGCTTTACTTTCATACACTTGTTTCTTGCCATACACTTGTTTCTTGCCAAGATTCTTCTCCAGGTAACCTGAGATTGATTTAATTCAATTTTGAGAGAGGTGTCAATGAATTTAAAATTTAATTTTCAAAAATTTAAAAATGGTAAGTTTCTTGTTTCTTTTTACAAGTTGTTATGAGTTGACTTTACATGATTGTGCAACATATTGTGGAATGATCTGAAAAGTCAGTCAATATTTAAAAAACATGTGTGTACATGAAAAGGAACAAAGAGAAGAAGCTTGTGTTTTCTATAGCAACAGCCGGTTTTTTAATTTAGTGGTGTTGGTTTGTATGAAAGAGCTCAAGCTCAATTTGTAAGGAGATGTAAGAAATTGTAATGGTTATTTAAAAAACATGTGTGTACATGAAAAGGAACAAAGAGAAGAAGCTTGTGTTTTTTGTAGCAACAGCCGTTTTTTTAATGTAGTGGTGTTGGTTTGTATGAAAGAGCTCAAGCTCAATTTGTAAGGAGATGTAAGAAATTGTAATGGTTGAATGAAAGAATGTAATAGTGTCCGTATGAATGAGCAACAGCTCAGAAAATTTAAGTAATATTTTGATTTGATCAAATATAAAATATCTATTTTCTCATTTCTGTTGTTTCTATGTTTTCTCCTACCATTTCATTCTACTATTTTGAAATCTAATCTTAGATAATATGTGTATACCCCTAGAAGTAATATACCTAGACCAAAGAAAACGATCAAACCCTATCAATATTGTTTCCATAATCCTTGATTAGGTTTCATATTAGTCTTATTCGAATTTTTTTTATTGCATAATATTAAGTATAAATATATGTAGTAACCATTTGCGTGTTTAAATATATGTAGGCCCCATAATCAAAACTCTCTGATTACAATAATATCATAGTTAGCTAAGGGATTCGAATCAACCTAGTTACCCTGCACTCACGCTTACTTAGCTGTCATGGCCTTGGTTATTAAGAATTATATTGAGAATGCAGAATTATCATACGACTAGGTGGTGCATATACGTGGCACCTAGGAAAAACTGTGTTACAAATTACAAAATTTCTCACTCTTGGGCAGTCTACGAACCCCAAGTTCCACCTTACCACCATCCAGGAGACTTTCAGTTTGAATCCCAACCACTAGATCTGCCAACCAGCCCATCCTCGCCAGCCACACGCTCGTCTTGAACATTCCTGCGCCAATTAACTGAGTCTTCAGCATCGAAAATCCATTCCTCCCTGATATAATCTTGCAACCAACCAACACCATTGTCTGGAGTGAGACCCATAATACTCTTTAGAAAGAGGATCCCACACATCACCCCACTCCTATTCCCTTGCAACTTAGTTGAGTTGTCACAAAAATGAGTGGAAATTGTGTCGGAGCACGCCCCCCTCTGCTAATCATGTAGTAATCTCTCGAGAGCAGAATGTCACATCCATCCTCCACATTCTCCAGTACGTCCTCAAGGCCCCTAAAAACTTACTATAGACTAGCTTCTTGCATAGCACCTTTGCCTCATCCTTGGGCTCACCTCCGTTCAACAAAGAAGCAAGAAACATGGCCGATATATCAGTATTTACCCGATACCTGTGGTTCAACCTTAAAAATTTTGAACCCTTCTGAACCCAACCTAATAGGGGAGATGGCAAATTTACCTACGGAAAATTCAATTTATCCTAGGAAAATTCATGGCCATGACAAATTCACCGTCAATTAAAATTCATCATCGCCAGTAATTTACCAGCTGCAAAAATTAATCGCATTAATATTTTTAATAAAATCAAAGTTTTCAAAATATATATTAAAAAAATGTTAATGCCATTAATTTTCCCCCTATCATGAATTTTACTTGGCGGTGAAATCGGTGAATTGCTGACAGTGAATTTTCCTAGAACCTTTTAATAACATGCTAGATTAAACCATGGCTCAACTTGAAGACATTCCCGAGGCACTTGTCAAAAATATTGCCTACGAAAGACATTTGACATTTGTTGTTTGGAGCATTTGAGCCGAATCAACGTATCCATCCTCACTACACCACACCAATGATCTTTGCAACGCTAGCAATGTCACCACGCCGCCAACCAATCCACACCAACTTGGTTTTTGAGAGCCTTCCTCATCCTTTTAATAAAACTCACATGCCTCCTTTGTGTCGAGTATGTCCTTTGCCATCGATGTAGTACCTCATTAATTCAAGGAATGATTAAAAAACAATCTGAAGCCAAACACCATCCACGAGTTTCAATAAATTATCCTTGAAGGTTAGATTTCATGCACACGGGTAGAGTCCTAGTTGTCCTTTCTTCAGACTTTATGATGTTGCCACATCCACTATGGCCTTTTTGGCCATCTCATCTGCTAGGTCATTGCCTTCCTTATAAATGTGTGTTATTCTACAATCATTTAGGCCATTTAGTATATGTAATATGGGGCCAAGCCACTTCCTGAGTTTTCAATTTGGGGCCCAACTCCTTGGATTGTGTTTATAGTTTTTTTTTCTTTTTAAAAGGCATTAGAGTATATATATATTAGAAGAAGATTACATTTGTCTGTAAACCATCACGAATGGCATTATCAACTGTATTGATGAATCTACAAGTCATTGACTGTGGCAATACATTTGACCTTCGACTCATGATGCTCGAAACCTCTTCCAGCTGACAAACCTCCCTCTCGACCCATGAACACCGATGCCTTTTCAAGGGTCGGGGTTTGTGTTTCCTGCATACTCCATACACTTGCCAAGTAACGATTATGATGACACACTGAAGTTCAATTGCTGATGTGCCCTTGAATTCTTCTAAGTCTTTTTCCAATGCATTTAGTAAGCGATAAGCCTGATGACCAATGACCGATTCTTACTAAAATCAACTAAAGAATTCGATAAGCCATAAGCCCAAAGCCCAAACTCTAAAACCTACAAACTTAGCACAAATTTGACTAAGCCTTTACACCTCTTTTGTATGATATTTCATAGTTCACAGATATGAATTAAGGACTTTGTTCTGCCTTAATTATTTCCACCAGCTAAGGAAATTCTTTCACTCCTGCATCATTGCCAAAACAAACAAAGGCACCCTTATCACAACCTATGTTAGCTAAAGCATCTGCTAACTTATTACCTTCTCAATGTGTATGAGAGATTTGAACTTCTTTGAAAGTATCCAATAATGACCAAGCTTTACTTAGAATATAACTTAATCTCCAGTTGTGGCTTTTCTTTTCCTCACAGGCATTGATAATCAATAAGGAATCTCCTTCTATATGAATTTTTCACATACCCCGTTCCTTTGCTAATTTCAAACCTTGAAGAAGTGATTGTGCCTCTACCATGTTATTAGTACCGTTGGCCAATTGTGTTGCTTTTGAAGCTATCAATAACCCTTGATTGTTAGGAATAAAAAATCCAACACCTGAAAGACCTGGATTGCCTCTTGAGGCACTACCAAAATTAAGCTTTTGAAAATTTAAAGATGGTGGTATCCATTTTATAGTTTCTCTATCAATCATTTTAAAATTTGGAAAATGTAGGGCTCCTTTAAAAGGCAGTGAAATGTATTCCCAATGCTTCAAGAGATAATCATCCCAACTTGTAAACAAGGAAGATACATTTTTATAGTTTTGTACATAGGAATTGGTTGTTTCTGATATAATTTTTTCAATTTTCATCTTGAGTTGATACACTAAAGAGGGCTCTTTTTTAAAGATAAGTTTATTTCTCTCCCACCAAAGACTCCAAATTACAATAGTTGGAGTCACCTTCCAAATACATGCAAAAAAAGATGTTTTATACAAATTTGGCCAACTTGAAAATAAATCCCATAGTATTTTGGGTAGAGGAAAACAAACATTAAGTTTCCCCTTTTTAAAATCCCAACAATCCTAAGCTACTGAACACTGCACATACAAGTGGTCCACTATTTTATTTTCCTCTTGACACAACACACATCTAAAAGATTTTGCAATGCCTAATTTGACCAATCTATCACTTGTCAAAATTCTATTTCTTAATGCTAACCATGAAAAGCTTTTGGCCTTTTGGAGGCCCATTGGATTCTAGCAAAAGGATTATGCTCTATGAGATTGAGTAGGGAGCACATTAGAAATGATTGACTTGTACCCCTATTTCACTAAATAATTCTTGTCTATGGATGGAGCCCAAACTAATTTGTCTTGAGAAGAAAAATACACACACCTCTATTTTAACATCTGTTGCAACATGGATTTCTGATTAGAAGATATTGGTGTTGAGGAGAAGTCCTTCCATTTAGTCAACCCTATCAAAACATCTACAAAATGCATAGTCTTTAACTTTCACCCCCCAAGTTGTTGATAACACATGCTCTATTTATTGTAATTCCTGATTTGAAGCAAGAGGGGGGAAACCACTCCAAGAATCCTTCCAAAATTACGCATCCCCCCCATTATTTACTTCCCATGTTAAGTATGGAGTAATGATTTCTCTACATGCTATAATAAAATTTTGCATCATTGATCCAAACGGTGGATTCGAAATGGTGAAGATTTTGGATGGATTGACATTGTCCAAATATTTATTTTGCATTAACTTAGACCATTTTAGATCAGGTTTAGCATACATTTTCCAAACCAATTTTGCTCCTAATGCCATGTTTCTTGTAGATAAATTATGAATACCAGCTCCCCCCCAGATTTATATGAACACATGCTTTCCAAAGAAACCAAAGGAATTTTCCTATTTGTAGTATAATACTTTTTGGAGCCTTTAACACAACCAAGTAATAATTAGGTATAGTAGCCAACATAGATTTGATCATCAAAATTTTCCTCGATAAGTAGAGCCATCTAGCTTTCCATGAAAGTATTCTAGAATTGATCCTTTCTAACACTTTATGCCAATACTACACCTTATTCAGACCCATGAAAAATGGAATACCCAGATATGTGCACGCTAGGTCAGCTTTTTGAAAACCTAGCATCTGCATTATTTTTCTAGAAACAAAAACTCTAGTATTAAACATGTAAATTTTGGACTTACTAGCATTTATTTTCTGCCCTGATCCAAAATTATTTTGACCTATGAAGCTTTAGCCAAAGATGACTTACCAAAAAGAACTATATCGTCTACAAAAAAAGAGTGTTTCACCGAGATATTTGTATTTGGAATTGCAATACCCTTCCACAAACCTTGTAAATGGGCCTTATGAATTGAACCACTTAGAGCTTCTACCATCAAAATGAACAACACTGAAGATAAGGGGTCTCCTTGCCTCACTCCTTGAGAGGAGCTAAAAAAACCCACTGGAGTCCCATTTATAATAACTAAAAATAAATTGCACCTACTAAACACAAACGTAATAACTTACACCATTTTGCACTAAAGCCAAATTTTTGCGAGACCCTGTATTAAAAAAACTCGGTCCACTTTATCGTATGCTTTCATCATATCCAACTTAATGATGAAAGATGACATATCATTAGATTTGATTGAATGTAAGACTTCATGAGCAACTATTGCCCTTGTTGAGGTTTCCCTTCCAAGCACAAATTCACCTTGATCTTGTGATACAATTTTTGAAATGAGGGATTGAAGTCGAAGGTAAATTTCTTTAGTGAAAATCTTGTAAATTGTATTGCATAAAGAGATTAGTCTCAAATTGGGAACTTTGACTTTTGGAATTATTGCAATATGAGTTGTGTTAAATTGCTTTAACATTGTCCCTATTTTCCTTGATTCCTCTATTGCCAAAAATACATCTAGACCAATAAAGTCCCAACATTTCTAGAAGAACAATCTTGTAAAGCCATCAGGCCCAAGTGCCTTGTCGAGTGATAGAGAAAAGAACACCTTCTTAACTTCTTCAAGAGTAAATGGCTTTAACAAACAATCATTGTCCTCCTTCTGCACTAAGTTAGTGATGTTTTCAAAAAGATCCTCACCATCCTTTCTTGTTACTAATTATTTATCACCTGGAGCAGATAAATAGGTTCTTGAAAAACCTAACCCCTTCTTGTATCTCTTCTTCATTTGATAAAACCAACCCTATAGAACTATCCTAAATTGTGAAAATTGTATTTAGAGCCTTTTTTATCTATGTCGAAGCATGAAAGAACTTAGTATTTCTATCCCCTTCTCTCATTCGTAATTCCCTTGACTTTTGTTGCCAATAAACTTCCTCTCTTGCTACCAACTCAGCCCATTCTAACTATAATTTCTTTTGCTTCTCAATTTAGTAATAGCATCTAGAACTTGTGCTATAATTTGCTCATTTATTTCAAAGAGCTCCTTGAAAAAAAATTCTTTCTATTCAAATACATTCTTAATGATATGTATATTCCAATATTTAACCTGATTTTTGATATGACTCAATTTCTTGCACAGCCGGTACATCATCAACCCTCTTACAAAAGGAGAACTAACTCACCATTGTCGAAGCAAAGGGAGAAAATGCAAGTGTATAAACCACATTTTCTCAAATTTGAAGGAAGACTTAACCACATTTTCTTAAAGATGTGTATATTCCAATATTTAAACTAATTTTTTATATGACTTAATTTCTTGCATAGCTGGTACATCCTCGACCCTATTACAAAAGGAGCACTAACCCACCATTGTCGAAGCAAGGGGAGAAAATACGTGTCTAAACCACATTTTCTCAAATTTGAAGGAAAAATGATCTTGTTCCTTTAATATTCAAAGAAATAGCATAATGATCATAACTTGTGAATGGCGAATTTTCTGATGTTATGACCTTTTTCCTTGCAAACTAGTTTTCCAAAGTTAAAAACCTATCCAATCTTTTTGCAATTTGTAAAAATTATTTCCTTCTATTTGTATAGGTAAACTTTCCATTTTCAGTTACAATATCCATTAGAGCATTATCATTAATGAACATTATAAAGTCTTCCATCACTTTTGGAGGCAGCAGAATTCCACCTTTCTGTTTGTTCATATTTGCAGTAGCATTAAAATCACCTGCTATTACTACTTTATCATGTCTTTTATTATCCAACACATGTGTAATAATTTCCCATAGCAACTTCTTCTCCATCGTAGCAGTTGGAGCATATACATTTAGTAGCAAAAAATTCAAGTCAAAGTAAGAAACCTTCAAAAGCTGCCAATGTCATTCATTTCTAGAAAATTCTACCAACACTGATTTATCATCCCAAAGTGTAATTAGGCCTCTTGAAGCTCCTTGTGTAGGGGAATGAAATTCCTTCCACTTTTTCCATTTTTTGATTGAGCATTCAAACAATTTCTTAGAAGTCTTAGTTTCTTGCAATATTATCACATCTGCTCCACAAGCATCAATCTATTGCTTGATTTGAGCCCTCTTTTCAAAGTAATTTATACCCCTAACACTCTAAGATATTATCTTCATTTTTCTTGGGGAAAGCAACATGTTCTCCTTGGACACTTGCTTGTAGAACTTGTCATATTATCATCCAAAGTTGTTTGGACCCCCGCTGCTATTTCCTATTTCAACTTAGCAATGTGTAATTCTCTCTCTCTCTTTCTTGGAGATTTAATTATAATAGGTTGAGTGCTGGGAGTTTTTTGAAATTGACAAGGTCTAAGAAAATTCAAATCCCACACTCTCCTTGTTATTCAAAGATATATCTTGTTGGGTCACTTTTGAATTCAAATCTTTGAATGTCCCTTTATCTTTAACTTCATCCTACTGTGAGCCAACCTTATTACTAACATCCCTTACTTCTGCCATAGACCAGTCCCCTTCTTCCATGGTTTCCTTGATGTATTGAGATTTTGTTAACTGATTATCAAAATATCCCTCTTCCCTTGTAACTTCTTCTGATATAAGATCAAATAATTTATCGACTTCTGAAAATAAAATTCTATTAGCTAATTCTTCAAGTTGATCTTGTTCAAACAAGTCTTTAACAGTTGGTAAATCGAGGCTTTCATAAGCTACCTTGTCCCCTTCAAATTTCCTACCTACACAAGGGTCTTTACATGAAAATTCAAATTTCTCACCAAAAATTAAAGTTCTAGCAACTATTTTTGCCTGTTGCTTAGAAATTGGAGGAAGAGACGGACTATAAGGAAAAATTGACTGAGGTTGGTACTACTTTTAGGTAGAAGAAATGAAACTTTCATAAACCCATTTGGAACAATCTTAACAATATGCTTAATCATTTTATCATCTTTTGTTACCAAAACATTAAAAGCAGCATGCAATGGGTGTAAAGGGGCTTTGACTTTTGGATTTGTAGATAAACAAACAAGTGAAAATTTATTATCTACCCAAGATCCCACCTCTTTGGGCTTACCAATCACCTCCCTTCCTTGAGATTTTGGAGTATGAGTTACAAAGCGTTCTACTTCCTGACAAGCACTCCTAATATACCCAAATGTGTAACACTTAGAGCATACATTCTTTGGATTTTGCATTATAATACTCTAAGACTATTTGCCATATTTGGATACTATATCTATTTGATCTAGAAAAACCTTTGTAGCATCCATTAGAGCATAGAACCTCATAGGTTTTGTTGGGTCTTTAAAGAATGCATAATCATGCTTAAGAAAAATTCCTATTTGATTAGCATTGCAAGAAGGATTATCCCCCAGGCACCCATGAACGAGAAAATTGTTTATTTTATTTTTATTTTAATAGTTATTTTTTATTTATTTAAGTGGTATTTTATTTATTCAAGGGCTATTTTTATTTACTTTAATATTAAGTTTCAATTTTTGTATTTTTTTTCAATGTCTATTGTGTTTTAGTTTTTATGTACATTAATAGTTTAGAACTAATTATTTTATTACTTAATAATTATTTTATTTACATAAATTTTCTTTATAGTTCTTATTTCTTTATTTAAAATAGTTGTTTATGATGCTATTATAAAATGTCCTCATACCTAATAGTATGTACTAAAAACTAGTAAAAGAACCCATAATAATCTGGGTGCTATATAGATGCAAATATATACATTTATTACTGTAGATACTGAAAATTTTCCTAATTGATATCATACATTTGAAACAGATTTACTAACATCATTTCCTCTATAATCCATCCTTTTTTCACTTAAGTAATTTAATTAGCCTAGCTAATTAATTAATTGCATGATTCATTTTCATCTATTGGCCTAATTAATTAAATTGGGTTAATTCATCTCTTTTCGTACTAACAATTCATCTCATTAAATTAAATAAATCAAAATATTTAATTTAATCTCCTAAGTCATCTTATTTAATTAAATAACCCTAAGTTATTTAATTAAATATCATTTCACCCCTCCCCTATTTATTAAATCATCTAATTTAATAAATATCTCTTAATTCTTCTAATTCCCTAATTGCATAAATTAAATCTTTTTTAATTAGCAATTAAACTATTTTTTCTCTAAATTTTAAAGGGAATATTCCCATGGAATATTCTTTATCCTTTTTGCACAATTAAAATTTTGTTTTAATTTGTAAATTACCTTTTTCCTCACCTAAAAGGAATATTACCTCTCCTCCAATAAACTCACTTGGCTTCTTGAACAAGCTAAACCTTCAACCTCTTTAGCAAGTTACCTTTGACCTGTGTGAACAGATCAAAAGTGTGTTTGTTTGAGGCAAGTGTAAGCCCTTGATTAACTTTCATCATGCATTCTCATTCGTTGATGAGAATCCATGATCCATGCCTCTCATCCACTTCATCTTGAACCGTTGATTAAGATTTTCGATCTCAACCATTCATTCTTCATTTGCTCTTCTATAAATAGATCACTATTTGGAGACAAATGGATCCATCTTTCAAAGCTAACTTATGTTGTTGAAAACTCATACATCCATATTTTATTGCAAACTTATGCTGTTGAATTCACTCACATACACACTCATCTTTTACTCACTATTTAGCTTGTTTTAGTTCATTTTTGTTGCATAATAGCTTAGAGAATCCCTTAATGGCTTCCATGCATCCATCTTAGTTTGTAAATAAATTAGGGTTTTCATCTTTTAGCATAATTTTAGCTTAGATTAGCTTAGAAATTGCATAATTAGATCATTTGTAGCATAAAATCATGGTAACTTAGCTTGCAACATGTTCATTTTAGCATAATCTAGGTTTTCACACATCAATCACAATGGTTTCGTCGATTCTCTTCCATAGAATCGACTGAAATAGGCTCACTAATCATAGGATTGGGAAAGGGTCATCGTTTCACATCAACACGACACCAATTCCACAACAACATAAGTTTTAGATGGATTAGAATAGATGTTTTGAAATCTTTCATGATTTAGTATGTTAGGTTTTGATAAATTGTTTAGTTTCAATTTCATTTGAATGATCTTGTTGAGATTCGAGTATGGGTGGCTCTGTTATGCTTTGATTATTCATAGATCAAGTGTAGTTTGGCCAATATCGATATTTTTGTATCACATTCTGGTGCTAGAAGGAGGGAAAACTGATCATTTAACTATTTTTTAGCTCAAATTCCATGTTCATGTTGTTTTGTAGGTTGCAATGACACTCAAACCATAAACAATGACACTATTTGAATAGCTTTTCCATATAGCGATGCTCAGACAAGAAACAGCAATGCCTATTTAATTTTTTGACGTCAATTTAAATATAGCGACATGTATTTAATTTGAAGATATCGTGAAACACAAACGGCGACCCTCAAACTCACCAGACCAACACTTTCAAATTCCAAACAGTGACACATTTGTTAGTAGTGACGCCCATCAAAATAGTGACACAATCGTGCTCACTGGTCTTGCTACAGAGCGATGCTCGTTTTCACCAGAGTGATGCCCAAATCTCAAACTATGATGCTATTGTGTGCAATGACGCTCAACCAGGGTAAGAAAATTTATGTTTGTTTTTTGACATGTGATTTAATTTCTTTGGTAACTTATCTAATCACTAATGAATGTATGATTTTGTTTTGGTTGTTAGACTAACAGGGTTTTGTAGGGTTTAAAGGCATGGAATGAAAGTGAAGAACTTCTCTTCTATCTTAAAATTCTATAATTGTAATAAGCGTTGGATGCTTTGGGGAGCTATTATAACCCAATTTCATGCCTTTTTACTTTTAGTTTTAGGAAACACACTAGAGTTCAATTGGGTTTAAAATGAACGTTCAAAGTTGGATAAAATTGAACCCTCATATCACATCTTTCAATTGGGTTTAAAATTGAACAAGGCAAACTCATCTTTCAATTGGTGCATAAAATTAACTCATTATTGCTTTGAAGGATAAAATTGACAATTGTTTGTTTTGTTTTGTGATTTTTTCAATGTTTCTAGTGAATGCGTATGCAATTCTCTCATGTCATTTGGCGATCTTGAGAAACAAAAACATTCTCTAACACTTTGCAAAATCATCCACATCTTTCAATTTGGATTTAAAATTGAACAACCATGCTAGTGTGAGAAAAGGAATAGCGTATGTTCTCTCTTTGTACATGCAAGCAAAGATGATTGAACTACGGATGCACTTACTACTGTTCATCTTTAGAGGGCCTATCTTGGTGGGAAAAACTACTCACCCCAAGGGAATGACCCAAGCGGTAACGAGCATAAATCAGGTTTGTGATTGCGATTAAAATCATAATCAATGGGACTTGCAGTACATGATAGCTCTCCCCCAGTATCTTTATGATGTGTAAAGCCCTTATTCTAAGGGTTGGGAGACCTCTCACAAAGAGCTTATCATTACACCACCTAAACTAGATGCCCTTATTACAAACCTTTGTGTAGAAGCCAAAAATCCCTAATATTTTTTTATGATAGGAGGTTGGACCTTTGAAACCATCCCACATACTTGTGGTTCTTAGTAGAGATGAAGAATTTGTCATGGGAGATTCATGAGAACTCAAAGCTTGGCTAACCCATAGAAGTGAGTATCATGGAGGGGAGCCAATGTGGTCAAGCTTCTAATCATCCACTCTGAATAAGCGCAGTTGGAGAAATCCAAGTGAGAATTCAACAAATATAGCTATTTCTATCCTAGGGTTGTGATAATTGTGAGTCAGTTTAACACTTTGCTTGATTTCAAAATGATCCAAAAACAAACATTCACTATCCAAATTTCAAACACTTTGGCTCAAATATGGACTTCTTGAGTTAGCCTTGATATTACTACTTGTCCTAAGGATTTATCCTTAGAGATTTCTAAATATCTTAACATTAATCTCAAACCCATATTTACCAAAGACAAGATAGGAAATTATGACTTTAACCTCATGATTTTCACGAAATAGACATTGTGAAAGTTATGATGTTTTGGACATAAACATCTAGTTTGGAAACACAATCAAAGATAAGTGTTTGTGGTAAAATCAATTCACTTAAGCAAATATAAATTGACAAATGAACCCCACATGACTATTTGGAGACCGATTTCTCCCATTGAACAACCTAATCTTCCAGGTGCTATAATTTAGCCAAACTTTAAACTCATAAATGGTGAACAAACAAATCTCATTAGTAGTTTGAGAACCTTCACTTTTGAAAACAACGAAACAAATACATAGTGGAGAAACACAACAACCATTCTAGACGAAGAAGAGGAACATGCTGATATTGAGGCTAGAAGGCCCCTATTACCACCACCCGCGTGGCAATAAATATCTTCCTTTCTTCCATAAACTTAAACTATTTCCACATGATCTCACGAAAAAATCAGGATTCCTAAGCCAGAGTCTACAGGTCCTCATTTTAGACTTAGGCATCTCACTCCAAAAGCTCTTAAGAAAAACCTTCGAGCAATTCACAAGAATAGAAACATATTGGTAGAAAACTTTTATAGACACGCTTCAAGGTATAGTCCAAAATTGTATGCTTTCTTTTGGAGTCAAAATCCTAGTCTTTTTCATGATACTCAACTCCTCTAAATGATTCATCAAACAGTCAAAATCCATAGGGGAAAATCTCCAGCACTCCATTTCAAACATGGAAATTGTAGAACAAGGTATAGTCAAAAGTGGGCATCCATATTTTACCACAACTATTACACTTTGTTGAGAAACTTTTATGCTCGAGCTAGGAGAGCCTAAACAAGTTTAAGCATTCCCCTTCATTTTCTCATTTTCTAGAACTTGAACATTTCATAGGTCTACCATCATTCTCACTACCTTGATCCTTTTTGAAACAAAGGTCCACTTTACTAGATGATCTCACGCAAGGTAAGAATCCCTAAATGAAGGTCAACTAGTCATCACTTTAAACTTAGACATTGTAGTTCAAGAAAAATCAACAACCGCATTAAGGCACTCTACGAAAACAAAAACAAGTTGTTGATAAAATTTTATGAATGCACACTAATAAAATATCCTCACATGTACACATTCTTTATGATCCAAAACCCTCACCTTTTTGAAGATCAGCAACTTTTCTAAATCATTGAGTCTTTAGGATTTGAACATTTTAGAGGTCTAGCATAATTCTCACTACCTTGGTCTTGTCAAAACAAAAGGTTCACTTTAGGTCAACATTGGGTCCAACATTTCACTCACCCCTTCATCAAATTCCATCCTTCATCTCATCTATCTTTGCAAAATTTCAAAAACACCAACACTTTGGGACTTAAACATCAAACCAACTTGCTACCTTGGCCACTTTGTATGTGAAATGTATCCTTTTCCATGCACTTTGTTTAGATAGTTATCATCTTTGAACTACTTTATCTTGAAGGTCACAAGTCTACCCTAAATATTTCTAAGTTCATTAGCATCCTTTATCCCAACATCAAACTCAATTCAAAAGTGTTGTCCCAAAATGCTTGCAAATTTCACTTCCTACATCACCCATATTTTCATCCCACATTATCATCATTGCGCCCAAAAGACTCAGAGCATCCCTTTTACCTAGGTTTGAGTCAACTAGAGAGTTCAAACATGTTACAAAACTTAACACAACTCTCCCATAGTTGACACTAAATTTATGGTAAAGACGAGATCACAACACAAGAGAATCATGGAAAAATAAAAAGTTACATTTACCTCAAGTGATCCAAATCCTTTAGAATTTGATCCTAGAAGTCATGTTACACCTTCACAACAACCATCATCTCCTTCAAGACCGTATGAAATCGAAGACATCGTGAATAACCCATTTGAGCTCACTAGAGAAGAAATTTTAGAACATCAATCTTTTAAAAGTGTGGCTCCTATTTCCCCAATGTTTGTAGCACAGAGTTTAACATAGGATTTCATAACTCCATCACAATGACTAAGTTAAACTTACATACATAGTCTCGCAACCAACCTTGCTAAATATTTTGGTCACACCTCACCATTTGAAAGTAGTATACTTGTGGGTACTCTTGAAACTAATCCTCCACCTCCCACCACCGTTTAGACACCTACCTTTGGTGCTCCTCCGGTTCTTGAGGATCTAAAACAGCTACACACTCTACTTGAACTTCACTATTCCTCCACCACTTCAACATTTCAAGGAAACCCTTCTTCATCCACACCTATGAGTACCACAAGTATGCCTACCATCACGCAAATTAGTATAGACCAAGTATCGCAAAATAGCACACTAGGGCATGTCAATACCATATCACAGAATCAACCCTCAATGCAAATAGGGACAACTTTATCCAACCCTCTGGTGGGTTCATCCATTCCATCTACCATTATCACATCATCCACTATCAATCCACCTCAAAACAATCCCTTAGTTACAAGTTCTATCAATCCTATGAGTACCTTGATCATGAATCCTTTGTTTACATCTTTTGCACAAGGCAATCCTCAAAACATAGGACAAGGGAATCTTTTCAATCAATGGACTCAAGGTCCTAGTGTGTCATTTCCATTGCAAAATTTAACATCCTCTTTTTCAACAGCTCCCTTTTCTATGCCAAATCAATCAGGACCTCAAACATACATTCCTCCACCTCATTCTACCATATTGCAAGGAATGTTAAACCAAGGGAACCCTCCACCTTTCACCAAAAATTCGTTAGCCACTCAAAACATCAATATCCCAAATCCTTCACAAATGTCTCAATAGCCACTTGATCCCACATTGCAAGCACATACCTTAGCTCTACAACAAACACAAAAAACTTATCAACAAGTCGTAAAACAACAACAACAATAACAAGCAGCTTTAGCCCAACAACAACAACAAGCATCCCTAGCACAACAACAACATCAAGCACAACAAGAATCCTTAGCACAACAACAACAACAACAAGTGACCATTGCACAACAAGCTCAGCAAGTAGCTTTAGTAGCACAACAAGTCATGCAATAGCAACAAGCACACAAGAGCTTTATTATCACAACAACAATAGAAGCCCAACAACAAGCCCTAGTGGTAACAACAACAACAAGCTCAACAACAAGCCTTACTAGCTCAGTAATATTCCCAACAAAAGCAACAAGGTTCCTATTATCCTCGTATGAATATCGTCAATCCAAATGCATCAAGAACATATTCATCACTTTCACAAAATATCACACCTTCATACACCCCATATAACTCATCTCTCATCCCACCATATGTTCCTCCACCCAATCCACTAACGATCTAGCATCACAAATGAAAGCACTCTCACAAGAAATGTAGGACCTTCACATGGGAAAGACAAAGAAGCCTCATACACAGAACTTATGTCCTTACCCATTTGATCAAAACATAGCAATGATACCATTCCCTCCTGGTTTTGAAATCCTCAAGTTTGACAAATATAGAGGGAGAGGAAGTCATGTTGACCATATCAAAGAATTTAACGTCATGTGCATGGAAGTGGCTTATAATGATTCATAGCTAATGCACCTCTTCCCTTGAAGTTTAATAGGTGCTATTGTGGATTGGTTCTCTCATTTGCCTCCTAGTATCAAAATTTTTCAAGAAATCGCTAACAAATTCATCAATCACTTCTCCTTCAATCTTGACATGGACATTAGTCTAGAAGAGTTGTACACTCTCAAACAAAATCTAGGAGAAACCTTCGCTAATTTCTTACAATGATGGAGACAAAGAACTAGTAAAAGCAAGTGGCCTCTTCCTGATGAACAACAAGTGGGAATCATTATAGCCAACCTTGATCCAAATCTATCATTCCACTTGAAAATACAATGCATCACATCATATGACGAGCTTGTTCTAAGGGCCCTTAACATTGAAAGAGCCCTAATCTCACAAGGAAATACTCAAGCTTACAAAGACAACCATCCTTCAACTAGTTTGAATGAGAAACCTTGTTTATGGGCTTAGAACAAAATTGTAACAAACGACGGTGTGGTAGACGCTAAGGTCATATTAAGTGCTCCTAGACCCAATAACAATCAAGTTGCTAACATCCAACCAACTGTGCAACAAATGGTACCACCTTAGAATAATCATATCAGTAACACCAACATGCAACCAAGGAAAACCAATAATAGGAATAACTATCCCAAATGCAAGTACACATAGTTATCGGAACCCATCAAGACAATCATGAAGAAACTAGTAGAGTCAAATTTGATAACACTTCCTAACTTTGAAAACTACCAAGAACCACAAGAAAATCCATCCTGGTACAATGAACGTGATCTCTGTGACTTTCATAAAATCAAAGGACATAAAATGGAAAATTGTATGAAACTCTAGAATATCATCCAAGATCTCATAGAGAATGATACCATATATGTTGAGGTACCAGTCGAAAACTAATATTTCATAGAGAATGATACCATATATGTTGAGGTACCAACTGGAAACTAAGATCTCAAGATATACAAGACCCTTATGCTTAATCATAACAAAGAAAACAACAATGGAAAAGCTAAGTTTTACA
>VDFB02023120.1:0-10592 GCA_007258455.2 Sequoia sempervirens
TCAAAGCTAATACGAGTTATTAACCCAAATTTTATTCCTTTTAAAAGATTCATTTTGCTGGCTTTAGACCAGTTCATCCCAAAGAGACCTTTGATATGAATATGGGCAGCACTGCGACCACACCAAAACCTTATTGGGGCTTGAGCTAACCCAATGGCTTCTTTGAATTCATCTTCTTCATCTGGATCCGCCAAGGATTGGTGATGATAACTAATCAAATTTTGGAGATTTCTAAACCATTTATTCAAGAAATATGATTCTAGCAGAGTAATCACTATTTCTTTTGGAAGGGTAGGTAGAGAGATTGTATCTCTTCCTAGATTTACCATATACATTCCAATACCATCTGTTCTATACCAATCTGGAGATAGAAATTCAAGATCAGTATAGATTGAACCTGCAAGTTCTTTGGTTAGAGTATCAGCAAGAGGATTATTTTCTCCTTTGATCCATTCTATTTCAAAATCAAAACTGAGAAATTCAAAGTAC
This sequence comes from Sequoia sempervirens, assembly GCA_007258455.2. NCBI lineage: Eukaryota > Viridiplantae > Streptophyta > Pinopsida > Cupressales > Cupressaceae > Sequoia > Sequoia sempervirens. Next base: position 490 of record VDFB02023120.1, read on the forward strand.
CATCTTGCAACTCTACCTTGGGCAATGTCTTTGTTAGGCTTCTTCTTTAGCAAGCTTCTCGTTGCTTGACTGTCAGTTCTTACAGTAAAATGGACTGGTTTGAGAAAAAATTTAAACTTATCTAATCCATTTTTAACTGCAAGAATTTCTTTTTCATAAATGTGATATCTGCTCTGGGTATCTGTAAAAGTACCTGATCTATAACCGCAGATATTCTTTTTGCCACTTTCTTCTTCCTGTATAAGAACAGCTGACCAAGTTTTATCAGAAGCATCAGTGTATAGAAAAAGTGGTAATTCTATAACTGGATTTTGCAAAGCTGGCAAATATTGACATTTGGCTTTGATCCTTTGAACTGCTTCCGTTGCATCATCTGACCATCCTTCCTGACCATCTTTGATATGGTATTGTATTAATCTGCGATCTTCAGCTAATCCTTTATAGAAGGGAGATATATAATTCAGACATCCCAGAAACCTTTGGATTTGCTTCTTATTCTGCAATATGTCTGGAAATTCCTGAATTCTCTGTAATATATGAGGCTGAAGTAAGACTTTTCCATTACTCAGATGTAATCCAAGAAAGTCAATTTGGTTTTCACCAATAACCATATTTTTCGCAGTTAAACATATCCCATGTTTTTGTATGGCTGCATATAGTTCTTCTAAATGCTTTATTTGCCAGAAACCTGACTTGCAGTCAAACTTAGAAAAGATCTTTTTGTTGGCAGCTCTTCTGATTAAATCAGTGCTAAATGGGATAGGGTAATTAAATGGTAGGATGATCTCATTGAGAGGTCTGTAGTTGATGCATAACCTCTTTTTTCCCCTGATCTGTTCTGCTCTTTTATTTACAAGGAAAGTCGGACAAGCAAATGGGCTTTTACTTGGGCGTATGAAGAGTCCATCTAACAATTCTTTTAACTGCTCATCCATTTCTGAAACTTCTGTAGGACTCATGAGATAAGCAGGTTCATGGGGAATGACTGACATACATTCTGTTCGTACTTGGATTTCACATTCTTCATGTTCTTGGGACCAGAATTGTAATGGATTCATGCTGCAACAATTCTTCTCAAATTTTCGTCTGATGTTGTGAAAGAAATCTGATTCCTTTTCTGTTGCTTCTTTTACTGATTCTTTTTTCTGCTTCTGTTTCCTACTGTTCTCAAACTTATGATTGACAATTTTGAGAGCAGGAATTTCTAACGGTCCTTCTTCATGTCTAAGAGCAATTTTATGTTTCCAGAACTGAAGAGGTTCATATTTGGTTAGAAATAAGAAACCTAGAAGAACATCATCTTCTAAATCATTGTATTCAATGAAATCAGTAATAAATGTTTTACCCATGATTTCTATATGGACATCTTGAGCATATCTTCCCATATTGATCTTTTCTCCATTGATAGCATAGCTCTGTGGAATATCTGACCTTTCTTTCCAAAATTGTGGAGGAATAGCATTGGTTTTTGCTAATGATCTTGAGGATCCTGTATCCACAAATGCATCAAGAGGAATTTTCTTATAACCTAGGAAGCTAAAATTTACCCTTATATAATTTCCATGATTTGCTAAGAGTAAAGAAGAGGCTCTGTCTCTTGTCTTCTGTATGAGACTGTTATTGCTACTGCTAGCTTCTGATTCTGAGTGTTGGTCTGGCACAAATTTTTTATCAGAATCTTGGTCTTGATCTGCTTTAAATAATAAATCTTTAACTTCTCCCACCTCTGCAGAAAGATTCCTGATCTCTTTCTGTTGTGTTTTGAGTAATCTCTTGCAATCAGCAACATCATCTAGTAAGAGATCAAACTTTTTAAAGATAGCAATAATATCAGGATCAGCAGATCTAGATTTGGTTTTTGATCGGGAGGAAGAAGGTTCTTCTTCGTTATGCTTCTTTTGCCACGGAGGGATTTTATACCCATGGGAAGAGTCTAAGGCTTCCTTCTTTGAAGGTCGTTGTTGGAGTCTGAGTTGTTTCTCTACTTCAACTTTATCTGATTCTAAACTTTTGAGTTTAGAAAGATGTTGATGAACAACTTTCTTTCTTTCTTCTCTGGTTCCTGTCAACTTATAAGGATCTTTAGACTTTTCTATCTGTATCTGGACTTTTAAGTCAGACAAAGTAGATTTTAATAATGAAGTCAAAAAATCTTCATCAGGATCTGTATATTCAGATGAAGAGCTAGAATTGGACAAATTCTTTGTATGTCTATGGCGATCCTTTATGTCTTTAAATCTTAACATAAAATTTGAGTCAGGAACTAATTCAACCAGTTCATATAATTGTTGAAGATCTGAGCATAAGCTGCTATCGATCACTTCCCATCCTGGATTGTCTTTTTCAAAGGCTGCATAAATCTTAGTTCCAGGATTCAGCTTCTTTGGGAAATTTGTAGCATAATGAGGGCCTTTGCAAATAAAGCATCTGATTTGCTTAGGTGCTTGAGTATGCCTTTTCTGTAACAAAAATGGAGGAGGTCTGTTGAATCTCCTTTTTCTATATGGAATTGCTTTGAAATTCCTTTTTCTAAACTTTCCATGTCTACTTCTTTGGAAGGTAAATTCACCTTCATGGTATTTATGCCTTGAGCATCATTGTTAAAACAAGTGTTTCAATGGCTATTTATATTAATGATGGTTATTTATTGTATCTACACTTGCTTCCACATTTATTCTTTTTGAATTGCTTTAATTGCTGAAAATCTTTCAACTGATTGATAGGAGGAAGATCACATAATTCCTTGAGATTACATGTATAATTGTATTCTTCCTTATTTAGCTTTAAGGCTCCTAATAAGCATTGTTTTTCCAGCTTATATCTTATCAATCTTTTTATTGTAGGAAAACTTACATCATCAAGCTGCTTATTATCTTTTCTAATGATGTAATCTTGTGCCCATGCTCCTAAACCACAAGGTAAAGAGTTTAAATAATACTGCTTGGTGGTTAGGTCATGCATCTTATTTGCTGCAACCATGTATGATTCAAACATACAATTATAAGCATCAAACTTTGCCAAGTTCTTTAGCTTCATTGATTGCAATATCTTATTTGCTTCAAGGGCTTGATTTGATATGTCATCACAGAAAAGATCTGTCAATAACCATTTGAATTCATCAAAACTAGCTTGGAAAATGTCATCCTTTCCTATATTTGTAGGATCCACTATAACAGGATCTGTAGGAAGTGTAGAAATATGCTTAGGCATTGGGCCTAAATCTGGTAGATTGTTCCACCAGTTTCTTAACTTGCCAGCCAAAAGTCTGACAGAGTACAAAACTTTTGCAGGTTCAGACCATGTACCATTTCTTTCAAATAGATTCTCAAGAGTATCTGTCCAGGTACAAATGGCTTCATAAGGATTAACCAGTTTGTCTATATTCAAGATATAGCCACTAGGGGCATAGGGACGCAATTGTTCTGGCCTCAGGTTCTCAGTAACTGGTTCCTGCATTTCTATATCCATAGTAATCTTTTTTAAAGATTCCCATGGTTCTGTTTCTTCTAACTCTTGATAGTTAGAAAAATCTAAAACAATATCCTCAATGTTAGACTGTACAGAGGATTCAGAATCACTGTCAGTAATTGTTAAACTTTGTATATCTGAAGGATCGGCATCAGTTTCTTTATTAGCATAACCAGGTTCATCCATGTATACTGGTTCAGTTTGCTCTTGTTCTATTCCTAACTCTTCAAGCCAATCTTTAATAGGTTCTTCCTTATTGGCTAAAGTATGTTCCTTTATCTTTGGCATTGGAACATGTGGAGATGATCTATGAGATGTCTTCTTAGAAGAAGAAGGTACATCTTTTTCTTCATGAAGAGGCTTTCTTCTTTGTATTAGAACCTTCTTGTGTTTATTCGGTTCTTTTTGTTTACCTTTTTTTTCTTGATCCTCTTCTTCAGAACTATCTTTTCCAGTTTGTGTTATTCTCATTTTCTTTGTGTATAACCTGACTTTCTCTAGCTTTTTGGCTATGTTTTCTAGGAGATCTTTCTTTTCTGTATGAGCTGTTTCCCTAGATAACTCATTTTTCTGTTGGTCTCCATAGATATGAGTCAGATAATTATCTTGATGTTCTTGTGTAGAGACTATTCTCTTTACACTATTATGAACTTGAGTAACATCATAATTTGCACTGGATATGTCATTTGACAGAGTTCCACAATAATGCTCCACATTTTTAAGAATAGAAAAATGCTTTTGCTGATCTTCAGAAATTATTTCTAATTTATTTACAGATTCCAATGACTGTTTAGCAGAAAATCTTAAATCAACAACCATATCATCATTTGTAAAAGAGTCTAGTGTGAATTATTCAGACTTAGCATATACTACTCTGGCTTAGTGCGATCTGGATGATCAGAATCTGGAATATTGTAATATGAACAACGATTTAAGCTTTGAATGCAAGATTGCTTTATTTATCTTTTTCCTTGTTTGCTTTCTCTGTGTAATTGGTTTTGGCATTTACCATTTTACATCTTAGAGAGACTTTTATGCCAAAGTAATATTGAAGTAATCCACAAAATTGGTATCAGAGCCTATTTAGAATGCTAGATATTGAAACACAAATTCAGGATACTTTTCGACAAGTCTATTGTCCATCTGGAATTAGTTTGTTTATCAAAATTGTTTGCATAGTTGTAGTCTTCATTTTGGCAATAATTTGGGTCTTAGAAAAGGCATTGCCCCATTGAGTTTTTTGGAGAGTTCCTAAAAGAGTAATGTTTAGAACGGATGATGCTATCACCAGTAGTTGTGGACTCGCGGTAAGGCAGTAAATCCCGCTTTAAGCCGAAGGATAGGCGTTCAGGGTATGCAGTAAGATGGAAATTGTAGCAGCGAACGGATTTAAGGTGATTCCAAGTAAGTTCTAAATCTCTATAATGGCTAGTCAATGCTCAATGAATGCAAGTGGATCTTTTTCTAGTGTCATTCATAATTATTTCCAAGATAAAGAAGAGCTTGTGGATAGTAATGGCAACTTCAAATTTCCTGATGTTAAGATATCAGATCTGTACCCTGAAAAAGGCATTAAGGCAAAAATAATGAATAGTGTGAGACAGTCAGAAATTAACTTAAGAGTTTCTGGTGTTGGCATATGCCCTGTTTATCTACCATTCTTACTTCCAGAAGACATTAAGAGATGGAAAGATAAAGGTTTCTTTCATGTGCATTTTTCTCTAGTTGATATTATTCTTCATCCTCATTTTAATTATGATATAGGAGCTGAATACTTTGGAACTCTCATAGATACTAGATGTAGAATCTGGGATCAAGCAGTCATAGGACAATTCAGAGGGAGACTAGTAAAATCTTCTGATGAACACAAAGGTGGTGATGCTATAATGTCTGTTAGACCAAATTTCACCATAAATCTTGATGACAAGTATGTCCAATCTGCTTTCTGCCTTCTCTTACAAGTTAAGGGAGTTGTTTTACAACTAGATTCAGTCTATGCTACTATAGGTGGCAGATGTGTGTATAGATTACTTAACACTATTTTTCCTCCTTCCATTTTTCCCGCGGGGGTAAGTTATAGAGAGGCAAACTCTAATGTTGATGATTATGGTAGGCATATTGATTCTATTGGGTTTGATATAGGTTTCCCTGTGATTGAAAAACTCATAAACCAAACTCAGCCTAAGTTTCAGAAACTTCCAACGTCTTCTTCTGGTTTCTTATCAGAAAAACCCAGACAACAAAGTAGAAGATTTGCGAGTATTGATTTACAGGCCTTACCAGACGAAACTATGTTTACATAGCCTGAAGCCTCTACAAGTGGATATTCTACCCATCCACTCAGATCTTATTCTGTATCCCACAATTTTCCTAATACCTCTAACAAACCCTTTATTGACTACAATCCTGAGGAGTCAATAGGCTCTAACCATTTTCCCACATACAAACAACCATCTGTAAATCCTTATCCTTCTAGAGCCTCATTAGCAACACTTTTTGATCTTAGTAGTAACCCTGAGTTAATGAATAAGCTTGCTCGCCAAGTCAGTCAAAGACTTTCTTTGACACCTAAAACAGAGCAGAAAATAGATCAGAAAGGGAAAGGAGTTAAGCTCACAAAAATGGGAGAAAAAAGTTGTATGCTTAGAGAAAAAATTCCTAAGTCCAAACTCCCACGAGCCGGCTCAGAAAAGAGACATAAATACGAGATGGAACTGAATAATCAGGAACAGGAGATTACCAGTTATGAACCAGGCAGGTGGCCTACTCTTGAGACTTTTACAGTCCTAAATCCTGAAAAGAAATTATGGGGAAAATATGAAGCAAGGCTTCATACAGACTTGGGTAAAAAATAAAAGAACTCAGAAGCACAGAGAAATTGGATTTCTCAATGGATGATTTTTGCCCAAGACAATTTTGATGATATGGCTGTTGATTTAAGATTTTCTGCTGAATAGTCATTAGAATCTGTAAATAAATTAGAAATAGTTTCAGAAGATCAGCAAAAACAATTTTCTATTCTTAAAAACGTGGAGCATTATTGTGGAACTTTGTCAAATGACATATCCAGTGTAAATTATGATGTTACTCAAGCTCATAATAGTGTAAAGAGAATAGTCTCTACACAAGAACATCAAGATAATTATCTGACCCATATCTATGGAGAACAACAAAATAATGAGTCATCTAGAAAGACAACTCATACTGAAAATAAAGTTCTTCTAGAATCTATAGCTAAAAAATTAGAAAAAGTCAGATTATATACAAAGAAGCTAAGAGTAGCACAAACTGGAAAAGACAGTTCTGAAGAGGAAGAACAAGTTGATAAAGGAAAACAAAAAGAGGCTTCTACACAGAAGAAGATTCTAATCCAAAGAAGAAAGCCTCTTCATGAAGAAAAAGATGTAAGTTCTTCTTCAAAAAAGTCATCTCATAGAATCTCTCCACATGTTTCAATGCCTAAATTGAAAAAACATACTCTAGCCAATAAGGAAGAACCTGCTAAAGATTGGCTTGAAGAATTGGGAATAGAACAAGAACAAACTGAACCAGTATACATGGATGAACCTAGTTTTGCTAATAAAGAATCTGATGATGTTTCTTCTGATATACAAAGTTTAACATTAACTGATAGTGATTCTGAATCCTCTGTACAGTCTAACTATGAGGATATTGTTTTAGATTTCTCTAACCATCAAGAGTTAGAAGAAACAGAACCATGGGAATCTTTAAAGAAAATTACCATGGATATAGAAATGCAGGAACCGGTTACCGAAAATCTAAGGCCAGAACAACTGCGTCCATATGCATCTAGCGGTTATATTTTAAATATTGATAAACTGGTTAACCCCTATGAAGCTATTTGTACCTAGACAGATACTCTTGAAAATCTATTTGAAAGAAATGGTACATGGTCTGAACCTGCAAAAGTCTTATATTCTGTCAGACTCATGGTTGGAAAATTGAGAAACTGGTGGAACAACCTACCAGATTTAGGCCCAATGCCTAAAAATATCCCTACACTTCCTATAGATCCTATATTAGTGGATCCCAAAAATTTAGGAAAAGATGACATCTTCCAAGCTGGTTTTGATGAATTCAAATGGTTATTGACAGATCTTTTCTGTGATGACATATCAAATCAAGCCCTTGAAGCAAATAAGATTTTGCAATCAATGAAGCTAAAAAACTTGGCAAAGTTTGATGCTTACAATTGTATGTTTGAATCATACATGGTTGCAGCAAATAAGATGCATGACCTAACCACTAAGCAGTATTACTTAAATTCTTTACCTTGTGGTTTAGGAGCATGGGCTCAAGATTATATTATCAGAAAAGAAAATAAGCAGCTTGATGATGTTAGTTTTCCCACAATCAAAAGGTTGATAAGATATAAGCTGGAAAAACAATGCTTATTAGGAGCCTTACAGCTCAATAAAGAGGAATACAATTATACATGCAATTTAAAAGAGTTCTGTGATCTTCCTCCTATCAACCAGTTAAAGGACTTCCAGCAGTTGAAGCAATTCAAAAAGAACAAATGTGGTAGCAGGTGTAGATGCAAAAAATGCTCAAAGCATAATTACCATGAAGGTGAGTTTACCTTTAAAAGAAGTAGACATGGAAAGTTCAGAAAAAGGAATTTTAAAGCAATTCCTTACAGAAAAAGGAGATTCAATAAAACTCCTCCATTTTTATTACAAAGAAAGCAAAATCAAGCACATAAGCACATTAAATGATTTATTTGCAAAGGCCCTCATTATGCTACAAATTGCTCGAAGAAGCTAAATCCTGGAACCAAGATTTATGCAGCCTTTGAAAAAGACAATCCAGGATGGGAAGTAGTCCATAGCAGCTTGTTTACAGAACTTCAACAACTATATGAACTAGTTGAATTAGTTCCTGAGTCAAATTTTATGTTAAAATTCAAAGATGTAAAGGATCGACAGAGACATACAAAGAATTTGTCTAATTCTAGTTCTTCATCTGAAACTACAGATCCTAACGAAGATTTTTTAACTCCATTGTTAAAATCTACTTTATCTGACTTAAAAGTCCAGATAGAAATAGAAAAGTCTAAAGATCCTTACAAATTGATAGGAACCAGAGAAGAAAGAAAGAAAGTTGTTCATCAACATCTTTCTAAACTCAAAAGTTTAGAATCAGATAAAGTTGAAGTTGAAAAACAATTGAGACTCCAACAACGCCCTTCCAAGAAGGAAACATTAGACTCTTCCCATGGGTATAAAATCCCTCCGTGGCAAAAGAAGCAGAAAGAAGAAGAACCTTCTTCCTCCCGACACAAGTCCAAAACACCCTCCAGATTTGCTGACCCTGATCTTATTGCTATTTTTAAGAAATTTGATCTCTTACTAGATGATGTTGCTGATTGCAAGAGATTACTCAAAACACAACAAAAAGAGATCATAAATCTTTCTGCAGAGGTGGGAGAAGTTAAAGATCTACTATTCAAAGCAGACCAAGACCAAGATTCTGATAAAAAATCTGTGTCAGAACAACGCTCAGAATCAGAAGCCAGTAGCAGTAGCAATAGCCTCATACTGAAAGGAAAAGACAAATCTTGCTCTTTACTTTTGGCAAACCATGGAAACTACATTAGCGTAAATTTATGTTTCCCTGGATATAAGAAAATTCCCCTTGATGCATTTGTGGATACAGGATCTTCAAGATCATTGGCAAAAACCAATGCTATTCCTCAGCATTTTTGGAAAGAAAGAAAAGATATTCCACAGAGTTATGCCATCAATGGAGAAAAAATTAATATGGGAAGATATGCCCAAGATGTCCATATAGAAATCATGGGAAAAACATTTATTACTGATTTTATAGAATACAATGATTTAGAAGATGATGTTCTTCTAGGTTTCTTATTTCTAACCAAATATGAACCTCTTCAGTTTTGGAAACATAAGATTGCTCTTAGACATGAAGAAGGTCAGTTAGAAATTCCTGCTCTTAAAATTGTTAATCAAAAGTTTGAAAATAGCAGGAAACAGAAACAAAAAGAATCAGTAAAAGAAGCGGCGGTAATAATAATGAATTTTTAGTTTTGAAATGCTAGGGATATTCTGAATGATATCCATTTCATGCTCAATAAATTTGAAAGGAAGAAATTGTAATGGTACAAATTTTCACCCCTAGGAATATTCCCCATTTAATTTCCCATACCTTAGAAAATGTAAACATGATGATACAATTTCACTACTCCCGCCTTGCTCCTTCCACCTAGTCATGTCATTTTGTGTCAGTGGAGGAATCTCTGTCAGGGAGGTGCATGCATCACATAGACATATGTGTGTCGCACTATTTTCCTAATAGGATTCCTACCTATGGATTTCACAAAAATGATACATTTCCTATTAGGTGCAAAGTGTAACATCTCCTACCTCCTTGACTGATGAAATTTGACCCTTCTATCACCATTTTTCCTATTCAAACCTATCAACTTTCATTCCTTCACTCTCTTGCATTCTACTCTCACTATCTCTTACTTCTACTCCATTTTTCTTGGCTATAAGCTCCTCACTTGGATCTAGCATCACGTTCTCATTGTAACACCATCACCATTGTAGTTCATACAGAATCTAATGATCATGAACAATCTTAATAAAACA